>JACERP010000185.1:0-203066 GCA_014080715.1 Scenedesmus sp. NREL 46B-D3
CGCAACTCAACACGAAACGCAGGAACAAGTTGTCTTGAACTCTGTTCATACAGGTCTCCTCGCGTGCAGGCTTCATTTTTGTGCATGTTGACATGCACGGCCTCGGCGGGAGCGAACAGTTCGCCGAACTCTGTACGGCTTGCCAAGCAGCTAAGAGAGCATGTACAGATGTCAATAATACTGAAACAGTGCCTGCATTTGGTCGCTGAACCGCCTCGTCCCACTGGGACGCTGGGCCAGCAAGTCATGATAAGTGTTGCCAGCACAGCACAACACAACGGATGCTGAAAAGGACAGACCCACGCCGGCACGGTTGTAGAAAGGGTTGCAGGAAGCACGCAATACATAGCAGCAGATGCAGCACTTAGATTGCCAAATGGGGCCCCAGCCACCATGCCAACAAGGTTGAGGCCTAGCTCGGTTCCTGCTGACAGAAATAACTGGTTACCAGAATACTACTATCATTGTGTCCTGCGCATTAGACACTGTGCTCACAACATGCAACCATGTGAGCAGATGCAGGCGTGCAGTGTACAAGGTACATGTGTTGCTCCTATGCTGCAGCACAGCACACTGCAAAAATCTGTGATAGACAGCTGCCAGTCATCAACTAACCTGCGGGAAACATCAAAACATGTATGCTTAGTACTGAGCATGGCTGGGACCACATCCTCAGCATGACGCTGATAAGTAAAATGTACAACCATATGTCAGATACTCGTGCATGCACATGCCTGTGTGCGTCACAGCTGGCTGCCGCCCCACCCCCAGCGCCTCACAGCACAGCCAGCAGGCTGGCGTCATAGCTGGCCCGCTGCTTGCTGGTGAGCACGGACAGCACTGCCCTTGCAAGCAGCAGACGCCGCAGCCACATCCAATAGAAGCCCAGGCCATGGCGCTGACGCTTGCTCCTGCCATTCGACCAATGCTGCTGCTGCTGCTGCTGTGATTGCTGCTGCATCTGCTGCTGAACACTACAGTGCTGCCGCGGGTGTTCGCTGCATGTGCTCAGTTGCATGAGCTGCCGCTGCTGTTGCTGCTGGGCCTGTTGTGGGAGATATGATATGCTTGCAATTGCTGCCAAGTCTACACTGTCGCTGTTTGCGCCTGCCAGCTGCTGCTGGACTTGGCAGCCATCATGGCAGCCAGCGGGCACTGCAGTGCAGCTGCAGCTGCTCAAGCAGTCCTGCTGAGGCCCTCGGAGGCACGACTGGCACGCCTGCTGCTCATCCTCGCCATCCTCAGACACCTCCACCATGACCTGCCCAGTGGGCTTGAATAGCAGGTCAGACAGCAGCTCAACAAGACCCACACCACCTGCTGCTTCGCTCATCACCTGCTGCTGCTGCTGCTGCTGCTGCAGCTGCCACTTGATGGTCAGCCGCCTGTACAGCTGCCGCCACTGCTGCTCATCTGCCTGGCTGGGCGGTTGCTGAGTTAGCTGCTCAGCCAGCTGGCCTGCTGCAGCTGCACTACACAGCTGCTGCAGCGCTGCAATGTCCGCCGGGGGCAGCCCTGCCAGCACTGCTTCGTCCAACAGAGCATCACAGAACACTGAGCCACTGGCATAGGCAGCTTCAAACGAAGGCCACATGCTGCTGCTGCTGCTGCTGCTGCTAGCTGGCTGGTGGTGTGAGCCCGACAGCAACTCATACGCAGCTGACAGCAGGCTAAAGGCAGCAGCTGAGTCTGCTGGCAAGACACTGCTGCCTGCATGTTGCTGATGCTGCTGTCTGTGCTGCTTGAAATGTCTCTGGTGCTTGTCGGGGTGCAGCTCCAGCGCCAGGCGCTTGTATGCTGCCCTGATGTGCTGTTGTGTGGCGCCAGGCTGCAGCTGCAGGATGCTGAGTGCCTGCAGCACTGTGAGTTGTGACATAGCTGCAACAAGGAGTTAGGAACACTTGAGAATTCAAGTCACTGGTTTTGGTAACCAGGTTTAATCGGAATGAGCCTATCAGAACCAGCAGCGGCAAGGCCTGCACTGTTTGTTGCTCCTACAGCTGCTGCTGCTGCTGCTGCTGCTGCTGCTGCTGCTGCTGCTGCTGCTGCTCTGTTGCTAATGCGTCCATCGCGGATTCGCTTTATGGTCTGATCAGCTTGCAATGGCCCTGTACATGAACCTAGCGAGCTAAAGTCACGAACAGTAACAAGACAACGGAGTGACAATGTCACGGCGGGCTTGTTCTGCTTGATCATGGACGCTTCAGCGACTGTAAGGTGCAGAAGCGTTTTGACAATTCTTTGGCTGCAGCAACAATCAAAACTGACCACGGTAAAGAACGGCGTTCCTGTGACATTGCCCGGCCCGTGAGGAGACCCGGACGCCTGGCTTGTGCAGGTGGGTCCTTCTGAACAACTTCTGTTGAATTAGGGTATGAGCTTTTATGGGTAGCGGCTGTGCAGCTGGCTATAACTGTTGGGCCTGAGCAGCAGAAGCTGCTGGTCGAGCTACAGGCACACTCATCATGTCCTTGCGCACCAGGGGAAAGTCCATAAGCGTTAGCACAGACTTTCAAGTGGTAGGGTTGGCTGCCGGACTGCTCCAGCCCACCATCACTTGCCAAGTTGCAGGTGCTGCTGGCAATCTATGGACAAGTAATCTTGCCTTTGTTCACCTCTGTCAATGCCTGCACTGCACGCTGCGTTTGCTGCATCTCCAGGCAGCAAAGCGTTCTTGCAGCCTGATCTGCAGCAGCGGTGGCGACAAGAAGGCAGCAGCAGTTGGACAGGCCTGCTGCATGCTGCCAGGGCCTGTCTGAGTGGCCAGCAGCAGGCAGCCCCAGGAGCAGCAGCAGCAGTGCACACCCTCACATGTGCAGCAGGTGTGGGTCTGTGCTTCTGCTGCTGGTGCTGCTATGTACAGTATTCAGCCACGGCAGAGGCCATGAACGTGTGGCAGCAGACCATCATCACGACCACCACTCAGAAGGTTGGTCACAGCCTGCTCCTGTTCAACGAGACGGTGTCGCACAGATTCATCGCTGCAGCTGAATGTTGCAGTGTTTTTGTTCTGCGTGCTCACCTGCACCCCCTGCTAGACAGCAAGCCTCCGCGTTGGCGTCGCAGCCTCCATGGTACTTCAGCAGAACCCAAGGTGTGCTGCCTGTGACTCGCGCTGGCCTTGTTCACCTGACATTCAAATGTTCCTGCTGCTACGGCCCTGGCTGCCTGCAGTGGGATGTGGGCAGCACCATCCTCTGGTAGTACAGCAGCAGCAGGCGCTCCGCAGGCGGTTGCAGCAGCTGCGAGCAAACTCGGCGGTTGCAGCAGCTGCAGCCTGGCAGGCGTTCCCAGCTGTGGTGCATGCCTCTGCTGATGGGGTTAACCCTGCACAGCAGCAGGCAGCAGCACCACGACCAACAGCAGCAGCACACCCTGCTGGCAGGTCCCTTGCTGCGCAAGTAGCGGGTGGCAACCAGACTAAGCCAGCTTCAATTGAGCAGCAGCAGCAGCAGCAGCGGCGGCGGCGGCAGCAGCAGCAGGGTAGCAAGGCCACCAAGGCCACCCCCCAGCATGCACCCCTGCCCGGCAGCGGGCGTGTGGTGCCGGCCAAGCTGCGCATCGCCACGCCAGTACCAGCTGAGTGGGCTGTCTGCGGCTGAGCAGCGGCGCGTGAAGCAGCAGCTGGTGCCCGGCGCCGTCAAGGTGCTGCAGCGCTACATCAAGGTGCGCCACGCAACAGCAGCAGCAGCAGCAGCAGCAGCGGTGCTGGCCGCATGTGTGCTGCTGCGCTGCAGGTGCTGTGCAGTACACTGTGTGAGCGAACAAGTGTATGCAGGCCGCCAGCTGGTGGCGAGGCATTGGCATGGGCCTAGCGCAGAGCTTTGAGGCACCTTGGCAGTATCACAGTAAGCAGCAGCAGAGTGGCAATGCATTTCAACCTCACGATACACGCCCCATTTGCACGCGGCAGGTGGTGGTCCACCGCTGCGCCGCATTGCCGGTCATGGAACACCTGTTGCCTGCTGCTCTCGGCTTATCTTGGCTGATCTCGCAAGTGCCAGTCCTGCCTCTGCTCTGCCCCCAACTCTTGCTTGCTGTGCCTGGTTGCTGCCGCTGGGCAGGTGCTTCGCCCTGAGGGTGGTGTGCTGCGGGTGAACGCGCTGTATGCTGACGGGCAGCAGGGCTGCCTCATCAGCAAGGTGGACGCACGCCTGGCCAGCGGTGAGGGGGGGGCTGCAGCGGTCCAGCAGCAGCAGCAGCAACAGCAGCCATCAAGGATTGCTTGAAGTTTAAGCAGCAGCAAGGCAGCACAATGTTGGCATTGTGCTGCTGTGTGCATGACGAGTGCTTACCGCTTTGCGAGACAACCCTGAGCTGTTGCTGGCACATGCCAGCTGCCACTGGAGAGCCGCCTCCTGGCTGCGTGTCGCCATGAGTGTGAAGCATGCCCCCTCCTCCTCCTGCCTCGGCACAGCCACCTCTGTGAGCTGTGTGCTGCCCCCCCCCCCCCGCCTGCCGCCTGGCTGCAGGCAGTGGCGGGCTGCGTGACACGGACCTGCTGCTGTACGTCAGCAGCGAGGCGGGCAGCTGCCTGCCGGGCATGATCGCCATGGCCAGCGCCTGCGACGTCGACCCAGCCAGCCGCCGGCCCATCCTGGGCAGCCTCAACGTGTGCGGGGGCGCGCTGGCTGGACTGGCTGGGCTGGCCGCCGGCAGCGAGGCCGAGGCTGCTGCTGTGGGCAGGCTGGTGGAGGTGCTGGTGCACGAAGTGGTGCACGTGCTGGTGAGGGGGCGCGCCCAGCGAACCGGCACAGCGGCGTCATGAATTTTCCAAGCTAAGCACCCTTTTTCACGCTACCCAGATGCTGTGGGCACATGCTGGTCAGTTTCATCGCATGCGGCAAGCAGCCCGTGTCTGGCGTTGCAGGCAGCCCGCTTCCCACATCCATGTGTGGTGGCCATGCGGTATGGTTGGACGGTGTGGGGCACTCGGTAGTGGGGCGGTGCCTGTGCGCCCAAGGGCCTGGCGTGTGGTGCTGGCATGCTGAGCGCGGCGCCAGCCTGGGGGAGGTGTAGGCTGTGCAGTGCCTTGCTTGAGTGATGCCTAAGCAACGGTTTCAGTTGCAGTCTGTGCATCATCTTGCTTTACTGATGCCCAAGGATTGGGACGCAATCAGATGCGTGCTGCTCCCTGCTGCTGCTGCTGCTGCTGCTGCTGCTGGTGTGGTGTCATGCGTGCAGGGCTTTGGCAGCACGCACTATGAGGACTGGCGGGGGCCTGATGGCAAGCGCTACGGAGAGCGCAACGTGGTGAAGAGGGTGAGTCGAATCACCACCTTGTCACCAGTTGTAGAACGCTGCATGCTGGCAATTGTCAGCTGCTTTTGTCAAGCACATCGGCCATGCTGGCCTGCTGGCGCATTTGTTGTTTGGCTGTTCCACGTGGCAGGGTCGCACAACCTGCCTGCATGCACTGCAGCACAAGCCACCACTGTGACTGCGTTTCTGCGGGGTGCTGACTTGGCCTGGTCCCCCCTGGCCGTGCCGTGTGTGGCCGTGCAGGTCGGCGGCCGGCCGTACCTGGCCACGCCCAAGGTGACCGCGTATGCGCGCAAGTTCTTCGGCTGCGACAGGCTGCCTGGTGCCCCGCTGGAGAATGAGGGCCCCTCGTTCAGCGCCACCAGCCACTTTGAGTACAGGTGGGCGGGCTGGTGCGGGGGTTGTGCAGGGTGTGGCGGGGCGGTGTGGTGGTGTGTGCCTGTTGTGTGTGCAGCTGCTGACCAGCATGCCTGCACAGCAGTTGTCATCGCACGCTCCTCTCCGTGCCTTGCTGCAGCCAAGTGCTGCTGCTATTGTGTGCCAAAGTGCTGCATCGCTGCTTCCCTTGTCGCAACATAGGACCTGCTGCTGGCGCCGCTGCAGCTGCTCTGCTGCCCTTGCGCTCCGTCATGCCCTGTGCTGTGCGTGATGCCTGCAGGTTGCTGCAGCGTGAGCTGATGGGACCCGCGCGCCCCATCGACCGCAGCCGCACCCGCCTCAGCGCCTTCAGCCTGGCGGCGCTGGAGGACACGGGCTGGTGAGGCGCTGACGGGGGCAGCCCTGGGGCGGGGCACGACACATGCAGCAGCAGCTGCTGCATGTGACGAGTTGGGGCCGCCTGCTGCACATGTGGCTGGGGGGATCTGCGGCAGCTCCCATGCGTCCAACCAAATGTGCATGTACGTGTGTTGTGTACACGGCAGCAGCCTCATGCATGGCGCATGTATCGTTCGCCGCTCCAGCTCAGGAGTTGCAACCTGCTGCTCCCCCGCACCGCCTCCTGCTGTGTGCCTCGTTCCTGGCGCGCAGGTATGTCGCCGACTACAGCGCTGCCGAGGTGCTGGACTGGGGCAGGGGGGGCGGCTGCGCATTTGTGCTGCAGTCCTGCTGGGATTACATGGCAGCAAACCCCGGCCAGCCCTACTTCTGTGGCAGGGGCGCCATGAACCAGACACGCTGCACAGCAGAGGCAGCAGGCTGGGGTGTCTGCCGCAGCAGCGCGTTCAGTGACGGCTGCCTGCTAGTGGGCAAGTACAGCCAGGCAGGGGCAGCAGCAGTACCAGCAGCCGGCAACACACCCAGCAGTGAAGATGGCCGGCAGGCAGCTTGCTACAGCCCTCCACAGCTGCAGCGCATGCAGCTGATGCAGCGTGGCAGCAGCAGCAGCAGCAGCAGCAGCGGCACGCGGCCTCCAGCGCTGCTGCCCCTGCTGGGTGGCAGCTACAGTGCTGCGCGCAGTGACATCTGCTACAACCTGGTGCAGCCGCAGCCGCACAGCAGCGTGGTTTGGGTGGACGGCCACGGCCAGATCCCTGAGGATGTGGGAAGGGTGCCCCAGGGACGAGCAGCAGGCGGCGGCGGCGGCGGCAGTGGTGGCAGGTTGGCAGGCGCACGTGCTCCTGGGCAGCAGCAGCAGCAGCAGCCCCAGCAGCGGCAGCAGCTGCGGCAGCGTGAAAGTGCTCGTGTGAATGCATACGCGAGTTACTTCTACATGGACAACACGGAGGCTGTGCAGCTGCAGCAGGGGGCGGCAGCAGCAGCATGCGTCAGGGTGGCATCACCAGCTGCAGCCCCGGCAGCTGCTCCCAGCGCATCAGCTTCTGCCGGGCGGCGCTTGCTGGGGACAGTGGAGCAAGTGTTTGATGGTAGCAGCGGCAGTGATAAGCATGGCCGCCAGTTGTCGGGAGTTCAGGCTGCATCATCTTCAGCTTTGCGCGCCTCTGCTGCTGCGCAAACGAGCACCGCCAGCGTGCAGGCAGCACTGTCGGCGCAGGGCGCCAGCCTGCTGGCCTCGCTGGCAAACAGCAGCAGCAGCAGCAGCAGCAGCGGCAGCAACACTGCTGCCTGCACGGCGTCACCAGTGCTGTGCTTCAGCAGCAATTGCGACCGTGAGGGTCGGCTGTGGATTGGTGCAAGCCTGCCGGGGGGCAAGCACGTGTCGTTCGCCTGCCCCAGCCGTGCTGTTGTTGACCTGTCTCGTGCGCTGCCCGGCTCGTACTTGTTGGGCTTCCTGCAGTGCCCCAGCAACGCGCTGGTGTGTGAGTCCATGGGCTGCGGGCAGTGCAGTGCAAGTGGCGGCTACTGCAGCAAGGGCAGATGCTACTGCCACATGGAGCGGTATGGCAAGGGCTGCAGCCAGAGCCTGGTGCCGCGGCTCAGCTGAGCAGCGTGACGCTGCGCGCGGCAGCTGTGCAGGCATGAGGACGACGGCTTGTCTAGGCTAGCCTAGCCTAGCCTTTGGCGGCCAAAGGGCAGCCAAAAGCTAGCGTGGTGCTGGGCGCGCCCAATGTTAAAGTTGATCGGAAATGGGCTGTGTGTTAGTGATCATGCCAGTCATGCCAGGGGAATACCAGAAGAGATTCACCAGAATGTGAGGCACGCCAAGGATGTTCCTCCTCTCATAGGAGTCCACTGTCCCGCTTAACCATGTATATCTCCCGCAACAACCACAGATTTCGGCGCTCCACACCAACGAGACATCGCAGCATGGCATCATTCCCACGTGCATGCTTTGCTTGGACGGTACACTTGGCAGTCCTATGAGCTGGGCGCGATCTGGCTGGTACCACCATCCTGGCTGCATGCAGGCTCTCCGCTGTCGCCGTATCAGTCATCAATAACATTTGACGTCCGAGGTCAAATACGCGTTCTGCCGATTCAGGGTGTCACCGGTGGGACGTCACGCAGGACAGACTCTGTCCGACAGATGGCGATGCATGGTGTGTGACAGTGCAGCACACTACTTCCTGGCATATGTAGCCTTCAGCCGCTTGTTTTATGGCATCCAGTGCCTCTGGGTCTGGCTGGGGTCTACTTGCACTGTAAATCTGGCAGAAAGTGGCTCGCTGACAGTGTGTCAGACACCCCAGAGGTTGACAACCTGAGGCAGCTTTTCAGCGATCCATTGGGGCAACTTCTGTATTCAGCATTTTTAACAACTGCATAAGCACCGGGCAGGAAATTGTTGTTACAGCAGCTAAGTTTGCAGCCACTGCCACATCGGCAACGCATACCGCTTGTTTGACCTCGATGCTGTTCGAACCGGCATAGTAGTATCAGTGAAGCTGTCTCGTGTAATGAGCGCTAGCTAGCAACCTTGTCGGAAGCGACATCTTGTGGTGGGTGGTCCTGCAGCGGGGAGCTGTTGTTGTCCTGCCTTCCTGCCAGCGGATAACCAGCATGGGATCCATGTAGCTCATGACACTGGTTTGTTGTTGCCTGATCCTGCAGGTGGTAGCATTCATCGGACCTGCTGCCCCCTTTCCGCCGTTAGTCGACCAGCTTTCAGCCATCACACGACGATCAGAATCAGTTGTTTGCGTCTGCATTGCCCCGGTTGTCGCGGACGGTGTCTCGGCAGTTGCACAGTTCTCGCGCCAGCCCTGGCAATTAGTGATACCCAGCATTCAGCGCGTTGCAAGTTCGCACGCACAGCACCACATACCCCAATCACCGTGTTTAAGCGTGTACAGGCGCACCAACAATGCAGATGCCGGTGAGCCAGACGCCTTTGGGGTTGTTTGCCCCCTGTCAGCAGGCCTATGTCCCGAGCAACAGCCAGGTACTTCAGCCGTTTCCAGCGAGTCAGCCAGCATGTGGAAATTGCTCAAGCGGCTTTCCAGCCGTGCATGCCCAGCACCACGGCGGCATGGCACGCCAGCAGCAGCAGGCGCTCAGCGCAGGCACAGGCAGCGCAGGGGCCCGCAATCCTTTTGCAGCAATGCCACGTGAGCTGCGCAACAGCCAGCTGCGCAGCAACCTAGCTGCAGTGGCAGGTGCCTTCTCAGCTTGCTCAGGCGCAGCAACAGGAGGCCGGGGCGTTTCGCCTCCTGCAAGTGCTGCCATGTGCAATGTGGTGCCAGCACCACCTCTACCACAGCACCAGCAGTGTCAGGTCCCTGCATTGCACGCTGCAGCTGGGGCACCAGCAGCAGCAACAAGCGACCTGGACAGCCCCCCCGGGATCTACCTGGCAGTCAGCAGCGGCATGGTTGTGCCAGCTCAGCCACCTGTGCCTGGGGGCTTGGCAGGGCCCCACTTTGGTGTTGTGCCAGGCTTGCAGCGGGCATATGTCAGCACAGGCAGCAGCAGCAACAGCCTGACTGGCCCCTACGCGGCAGGCGCGTCAGCTGCAGCGCACACGGCGCCACTGCCGCTGCCGATGCAGAGCGCTTACCTGCAGCAGCAGCAGCAGCAGCAGCATGTGATGATGAACCAGTGGGGTAACATGCATGCAGGGTTTCACAGCGACCCACTGCCGTACCTGGCGGGAACAAACCTGCCAGCACCCGCAGTGTCTGCCAGCCAGCAGCAGCAGCAGCAGGCGCAACAGCTGCTGTGTGCCTCCCAGGGTCTTCCCGCCAGCATGCCCTGCAGCCTGCTGCCTGTGGAGCCTGCCAGCCTCCGCTACCCAGCAGCAGCAGCAGCAGCACGTGGTGGCCTGAGCCACGGGCAGGTGCTGCTGCAGGAGCAGCAGGCGCTGCAGCAGATGCAGGCAGTTGAGCAGATGCTGCTGCTGAGGTTGCTGCCGGATGCATGACTGCGGTGATCCTTGTGATGAGGCTGGCTCAGTGCTGGTGTGCAGAGCAGCCACACTGGCTGGCCTGGCATAACTAGATGGCCTTTATACATTGATGAGCTGTTGGTGAAGCTGTGCTTGCCGTGCCTTTTTTGTCCCTGCCAGCTGTCACAATCTGGTGTTGTTTGTGTTTGGTCAGCAATGGGCTGCAGGCCTGCAGGGAGGCGCGCCCTCCTTTTTCTTGCACCCCTGTTCAACCAGAGGGACTGGTTGTCATGCTAGGAGGCGCAGCAGTCAACAGGCAGTGCAGCACATGTCGCGAGCGTGAGCCGCTTGGCGGGTGTGGGAGTCTTTTGCATCAGTCCAGCGCTTATCTGTGCTCCTGGTATCTGTTGAGGTGGTGCAAGGCTGAGGTGGTGTAGTGTGGCTAGCCGTCAGTGCTGGGCACGAGCAACTGGTGTGTGTGCACAGGCTCACCCTGCAACCTGGCGGCCATGCAGGCTGGTACTGTCAGTCTGTCCCTCGGCAGGCCTGCATGGCACACACAGCGGGACGGCAGGACTGGTGGTAACAGGCAGCGCGTGCGGCCTCAGGAACGTCAGCCGCCTGTACACGGTAGAGCTGGAACGTGGTGTGTTGGGTGTTGTGGAGAGCTGAACGGAGCAGCGAGTCATGTGCCACGTCCTGGCTGCCAGATGCACGCTGTGCAGGGTGGCTGCTGATGCGCCTGCGCTTGCACTGGGCCGGCTGCTGGTGCAGCTATGTGCAGGGCGCCGTGGGAGTGCTGGTGAGGTTAATGCTGCTTAGTCAACGCTTGTAGGTAGCAGCAGCACTGGCCAGCACCTGCTGCGGTTGGCAGTTGCCGACTTCATATCTTGTCGTGTTACTTTTTTTTGTGCAGTGCCCGACCCTTTCCGTATGTACTGTCACCTCATGGCTTCCTGTCTTGTTGTCCTCAGCTTGTTGTTGATATACACCCTTGCATTGCTGTGAGCACTCAGTTACAAATGCCTGGGCGGATATCTTTTATGGCTGTCATTTCTGCAGGGCTTACTTCAAACCCCTCAGTGTTGTAGTAGCACTCATCCTTCCGGTGAATTACAACTCCGCTTGATCCTGCAGTTGCAGGCAAGCATCAGCAGGGCACGCCCCTGCCTGCTCTTCACCGTCATCTGTGCTTCCCTGGCTGGCATGCAGCCAAACCGCGCTCTCCCTTCATACTTGCGTCCTGTTGCAGTGTGGGTTGTTCCTGGTGAAATGTAGCACATGCTGGCAGGCAGTTGTGAACAATGGGACGCTGCCTACATTACTTGATGGATGGTACACGTGCAGCTGGCTGCTGGCCACTGGCTGCACCACGCGCACACATCTGCAGCAGGCTGTTACCCCAGTGGCTGCCTGAGCACTGCAGATTGCGGTTTTGCCACATATTGTTTACTGACATGGGTGCTGCAATGGCGGCATGTGGCCTCGGTCTTTGTAGGGTTGTCCCTGGAGCACGTGCAATTGGCACGATGCGCTGGCGGCCATTGCTGGTGGAAGTCACAGCAGGCTGCTTGTGCCGGACCTTGGCTGATGCGACAGCGCAGCAGGGTGTGGCTGACATCAAGTCGGTTGAAGGATTTATTGTTGTTGCGTGCGGCATGTGCTGTGGTGTGAATAACTCCTACTTTTTTTTTACTGGCAGCTGCCGCTTGCACATTTCAGAGGGCAATCTGCCTGTTGTGGTGCTTTCCACTTGTATGTATTTTGTGCGAGCACTGTTCTGGCACAGGGGCCCTTGTGGGCGGTGTGTCACGGAGCGCTGGCTGGGCATAATGGGTGGCAGCATCAGGCTGCTGAAGCCTTGGCGCATGCCCTGGTGGCCTGCAGCACCTCCTGCTGCTGCTGGTGGGCGGTGGCGGGCATGGAACAGCCAGGCGGTTGTGTTTACGGCAGGGTTTGCAACCGTCAGGGGTGTGGCTTTCCTGGAGGCTGCGGGTGATCACATCGCCAACAAAAAGTGCTGCATATTGATGGCTTTCTTTGTTGTTGCTTTGCTGAGCGATCAACCTGCACAGCGTTGGCTTAGGTGGTGTGGGTCAGACAAGACACGCCAGTTGGATGATGTGTTTGGCTCCCTGCATGTCTTAGCCAGCAAAAAGCTGGGTTAAAACGCAACCGCTAGCAGCAACAAGCTGCTGTTGTTGAGCTCACGTGTTGCTGCCGGGTTGGCAGGTGCCGTGGGGTGTGTGCTTGTGCTGGTGTGTGCAGGCACAGCATTCAGGTAGGACGTGTGAGGTTGTGGGCTGCTGCAAGCTGTTGGTTGGTTGGGGGGGGGGCCGTGCTGTGAGTGGGAGAACAGCTTCACTTGGTGCAACATGCAAGTATGTCATTATGCATGTTGCTGGCACAGTGCATGCCTGCCTTGCTGCTGACAGGCATGCGCTGGTGTGCTGCGCTGCCTTTGCCACACATGCTTTTTTACATTGTGTGTTTGCACTGCCAAGACTCTGCTTTTCGTCACTGGGGACGTCACAACACAGTCATCCTACACGCTGTTACTTGCTCTCGTGTGTCCTGTTTGCTGCCTCTTGTTTGCGCCACTGAGTGTTCGGCACACAACAAGCCTTCAAACCAAAAATTAGAATGTCAGGACAAGAACCTTACAGCTTCCTGTGTCTGTGTCTAAGCATGCTGTGCTTGCTTGTGCACATGAGTCTCCTGCGCCCTGGTCAGAGCAGCACCTTGACTGTCGCTCAAGCGTTGCGGCAAGGGAGCAGGCATGGTGACGTAGTTTGTGTTTGATCCGCACATGCTTGTGCATTTGTCTTACAGTGAATCATGGCTACTCGTGCAGAGCACACCTGCAATGAACCTGCAAGTGCTTGAGCAGGTAGTCATCTGTCCCTGTTCGGTGATCAGTGGCGGACATGGCTTGTTTCATGTGGCAACTGGCTGTACTGGATACTTTCCACTGCAGCAAGCATGATAGTGGTGGTGCTTGCCAGCTGTCACCTGGTGATGGGTCAGTATTTGTGGAGACTGCTGGTGTTGGCTGCCTAGTCCCAAAGGCTCGAGCCAAAAGAACTTGTTTGCCTGCTTCGCGTGTCAGGCTGGAATGGGCGTTTTGCGGTATCTCCCGCGGTCTCCTTAATGCATGTTGTCTTCCTGTCAGCCTGATGCTTGCTGCAAAGTATCTGCATGTGTGGAACGCTCCATGATGCCGTACATGCAAAACTGGAGGTTGGAATGTTTTATGCAAGTTTCATGGTTTGCATTATGCGGTCCCATACACGAATTTGCAAACACAACACCCAGGAGCTGGCAGCAGGGCATGCTGCTGATGTGGTGTACATGTTGAGCAGAGCACACGCCTTTGAAGCGTGGCTGCCTACTCTGGCTCTCAGCTGCTGGCTACGGTCCGGCCGGAGAACAGCCTGCAGGTGATTGGATTGAAGATTGATGGATTAGGTGGTTGATGAGCCTGTCATTGGCTCAAAAACGGGCGATGTTCCCGTCGTGTAACATCCAAACTGTGCACGTGGATCACTGTGTCACGAGACACCACTTGATGCATGCTCAGGAGTGCTTTACAGCGCTGTAGCTACCACCTCCTGTTCTGTGTATGCAAGCACTCAGAGCTGCATGTGGTGGTGATCCTTGGAACGTTGGTACTTGTGGCAAGGTTGTTACGCACTATGGAATCATCTTAAAAGGCCTCTATTGCTCAGCTTCAGGTTGGTGGCGTTCCCGTCGTGTAACATCCAAACTGTGACGCCATGCGGTCGTCGAATTGACAACACGTGTGACTGTGACACTGATTGTCAGTAGCAGCAGTCAAAATATGACTTCAACCCTCAGCAAAGGCCCTCTGGTAGTACTTTGCAGAGCCAGCCCAAGGTCAGCTTGAGTCATGGCATGACGACTAAGCCGCACACAGTTGTACCCAACTTACGTAACCAGCCACCCATATGGTTGCGCCATGCCGCCTTGGATGTAAAACACATGTTACTTGATAGCTGAAGTTCACTCAATTGTTATAATGCAAAACACCACCTTGACTCATGGCCCTTCCCAACCCAGTGAACAAGGCAGGTGGCCGTGACCACCTTTCCGCATAAGCCATGCCACCAAGTGGCTGTATGCCGTGCCAGCTCATGCAGCCACCTAATATGCCGTTGCATGCCGACTACATGCGCCGCACATGCATAATGGGCAGATGACAAAGACACACCACCTGTGATGCACAAGCACCACACATGGGGTGGCCCCCCCAGGTTGCCAGACCTTACACTGCTGTGCATCCGCCCAGGCAAGGCTTTTGTGTGCTGCAGGCACGAGTCGTCAGCATCCCCCACAACAAGAATGCTGCTCAGCGCTTGCGTGCATGCTGCTTCAAGTGCGCACCAGGGTGCAACAAAAATGGCAAGTCTAAGGTTGCCACACCAACTGCATCACAGTATCTTACTGCAACCGGCACTCCACCACAAGGCAGCGCCTTGCATGCTGATGGCGCCACAAAGACAACGGCTGCTTCAGTCGCTGCTGTTGCGCGCAGCCTTTGCGTGCAGTTGCTCGGTGCGTCAAGCAACCTGCAAGGAGCGCCCAGCATCTGCCATGCCATCCGCATGCTCACTGCTGCTGCTTGCTTGATTCTGCATTGTCCTGCTGCTGCTGCTGCTTCAGTTGGCCTTTGAGATCACCACCACCGCAGGGGGGGCGGGTGGCAGGGGCGCGTACTGGTGAGGTGTGCGGTTCTTGTCTGCTGGTGTGTACTGCAGGCACAGCAGCAACACAGGCAGGGGGGCAGGCAGGGGCAAAGGCAGGAGCAGACACAAGCAGGAAGTGGGTCACTTAGAGCATCACTAGCTGCACATCAGCACAGCTGAACGATGCCTCAGTGCTGCGGCGCAGCCACCACGGTAATGTATGCTAGCAACGTTTTGACGTGTTGATGGGCGGGGAGGGTGGCATGCTGTGACGGAGTCAATGGTGAGCTGCTCGTGGTCCAGCCACTGCTGCTGCTCTCATCATCTCCTGAACCCACCTTGATTGGGCGAGCCCTTACATGGCGCGCTGTGGATTTCTGGCGGGGTGTGCTGCAGTGCAAAATTTATTCGCGACATACGTACATGTCGCTGTCAGCATGGAAGCGGGGACATGACGCACAAGCTCTGATAACTGACAGCTACGTGCTCCAAGTTCATGTCCTGCCGCTGCCATTGCCATTGCCCTTTACACAGGTAAATCCCCACCAAATGGCAGTGCACACTGGCTGCTAAGATCTGGACCTGCAGCAAACTTGCTGCTTGAGCACAGACTCTGCTGTTGCTGCTGCCTGTAATGGTTTCAACACTGAAGTGCAGTTCTTTCTGAAGCAACCAAACCGCACAGCAAACATATATAATTGCGTCATGACAGTCTGCGCGCCAATGGTCCTTCTGAGAGGTGGCTGTCGTTTGTGGTATGCGAGAGCAGTGAGCAGCACACCACAAGCTGCTTCCCCGCTGCTGACCAGCAGCCAACTAGTCGGTGCAGAGCAAGCACATGACTCGTGCATGATTCCCACCTGGCATTGCATGCCACATCCCTGCTGCGGACTGCCACAGACTGCTGGCCGGCGACTGCTGTGAACATTGTGGCGACCAGTCCACAGCTCTGGAACGTGCTCTAAAATATTTTAATACTGAACAACTTTGAGGAATGTGGAGCGCTGCAAGACAAAGAGAAGCCAAGCTCAACATGTTAAAACTCGTGCGGGGATGACATGTGGCCAGACACCTGTTGTCACCACCATCTTGACTGCTATGTTATCTGTAAAACTGCTGGTGTTGATTGAGAGCTGCTAGCATCGCTGCCGGCTCCCATGCAAGTTGCAACGAGTGTTTCTGCTGCAGCAACGGGTGGGTGTGGAGCAGAACAAAGATAATGTCTTTGGCCGCCGCCCATAGCAGTTGATGCGGCTGATTCTTGCAGCAGCCACGTGAACACAGCCTGGTGCCACCCGCGTCCTTAAACACGTAAGTCTTTGGCAGTGTTGCGGCCCATTCAAATGATTGTCAAGTATAAGCTTTGTGTATCGTATGATTGGGCACCGTGCATCGGCTGAACCATGAACAGCAGCAGTTGCTGTTGCCTCGAGTGTTGGCTCAGGCAGGCTCAGGTGCTGGTCTGTTTCTGCCCCGGTTACACCTACGGTCTGATCACTGCTCCCACATGTGCAGGGAGCCCAACTTCCTCCATTTTGTACTGATCTTGCACAGGTTGAATAGGCAGGCACACCCCTGCTGTTGTTTGATAGCTCCGGTTTAAAGCAGCAGTGGGGTGGCTGCAACGCACCGCACTGTCAGCTCCTCATGCAACAACAGCAGCAGCAGTACAGTCACCAAGCCTTGAGGCTGCATTCATCACACGAATACCTAAAAGAAGCGCCTCGCGCTGATCAGCAGCCTCACCAGCAGCAACAGCTGCAGCAGCACCGCGGTGCTGGCTGCTGCCGCTGCCTGCTGTTAAATATCAGGAGACAGCAGCAGCACAGCAATTCCTCTGACTTTCAGACTTCTGTGTAGCAGTGAGAATTTGAAAGCTCGCGAGCGTGCTACTACATTTAGCTGCTGCTTTAGCCTAGCTAAGCCATGCTGTGCGCACCATAAACAGGCGTTGCGTTGCACCGCAACAGGGTAGCGCCGTCGCAGCAGCAGCAGCAGCAGTATCAGCAGCAGCAGAAGGCGTGGCCAGCTGCTGGCCCAAACTGCGCCAGTGGTTTCAGCACCAGAGCAGCAGCAGGCACAGCAGGCTGCTGGAGCTGGCCCCTGCTGGGGCGTTGCTGCGTTGATGGCCAAGTCTGGTGGGCACCACCACCATCACAGGCAGCAGCTGCTGCCCGCCAGCATCAGCACCTGCTTTGGTCTGCGGCGGCGCAACTATGTGGTGGTGAGCGCTGCGCAGCTGAGGCGTTGGCCCGCGTACGACCTGCACACACTCATGTTCTTGGTCAACCGCGACTGGCATGGTAGTTTGTTAGCTGCTGCCTGCGCCCCTGTTTGCTGGCATGACTCTGTAGTGCAAGCTGACAGTTATTGTGCACCTGCCACTGTGTCCGCGTGGTTGCAGGTGCTGCTGGTGCTGGTGGGCGTGCTTGTGCTGAACATGTTGCTGCTGATGCCGCAGCTTCATGCCACTGACAGCAGCGGCTGGCACTTGGTGGGCTTCAACAGCGCAGCAGTGCGCTCAGCAGCAGCAGCAGCAGCAGCAAGCAGTGAAGCAGCAGCGACGGCAGCGGCAGCAGCGGCTGCCGCTGGCAAGACGATGAAGGCCAGCACGATACAGCAGGCGCAGCAGCTCATCCAGCAGCAGCAGGCGGCGCAGCAGCTGGGCAGGGCTCGCGGGGCTGGCAGCATTGTAGCTGGCGAGTTTGTGTCTGCCTATGACGCCAACGCGGACGGCGTGCTGGGCCCAGCAGAGTTCACGGCGCTGGCACAGGTGAGGCAGCAGCAGCAGCAGCAGCAGGGGGCAGGCAGGCGAAACACACCGAGTTGTCAGGAGAGCGATGAGTGCCAGGTGCACGGCTACAGCAACGGCAGCGCAGTGACTCAACAGCCGCATACGGCGTCCAGATGTCCTGACACAGCAGCTTCGCCTGGTGCTTCACAAGACTTGCTGACTTGGCTGCCTGAGTGACGTGGATGCTGGTGTTGTTGCGTCTTGCAGGAAGCTTGCCGCAATGACCGTGCCAGCCTGCCTCTGCTGCAGCGGCTGCGGCGGCTGGTGCGGCTGGGCTTGGGCCTCAGCCCAGCAGCAGGCGGCAGCAGCAGCAGTGGTGGTGACGCCTACCCCTGCACGCTTGCAGGAGAGCTGCTGGACGGCACGCGGCAGGCAGCAGCAGCCATGACCGGGGCTGGCGGCAGGGATGCGGCAGCTGGCAGCGGCAGGGGTGCCGGCGGCGGCGGCGGCCGTGGCAGGGCTGGCGGCGGCGCGGCCAGCGCGCGGCAGCCAAGGCTGCAGCCGGCGCCTCCAGGCTGGACCCCGACTCGCCAGGTGCGCCAGCACAGGCGCGCCGGTGCCCCGGGCTGCGCTGCGGCTCGCTGCGCAGCACAGGGCTGCTGCAGGGCAATGCAGTGGCACTGTACACCATGACAATGCAGCACACATGCTGGCTACGCTATGTTTGCCATTCTGGTGCACGTGCGAGCCATTTTGTTTGCCACACGTGCGAGCGCATGCGCCGGCTGTGCTAGCTCTGCATAGTTGATGTGCCTCTGTTTAAAATTAAAACTAGTCTTTTTAATCAATTTTAAATTAAAGATAAAAAATATGTAAGGGTAAATTGAATGTCTCTGGTACGCAGCACACAGCCGTGCCCTCACCCAGCCCGCGCCTGTGTCTGCGCTGCTGCCTGCGCAGAGGGCCGCGCTGCAGCCGAGTCTGCCGCGCTGCTGGCCGGCTGCAGCGTGCTGAGCCCCGAGCTGGCTGCCGCTGCTGCCAGCAGTGACGGGCTGGTGCTGCTGGCTGCGGCTGACTGGACCATGTTTGAGCTGTTTGGCATCAACTGGCTGGCGGCGGTGCAGAAGGCGGGGCTGGACAATTACCTAATAGCAGCCCTGGACCAGGTGAGCTGGCTGGCAGGGCCAGCAGATGCTGACATATTGCAGGACTGGTCACGCAGCAGCAGAGCAGTGGTGGTGTGCATCATTGCTCTGTTCCAGTTACAGGTGGCGACTGCATTTTCCTTACAGCATTCTGGCCTCATCCCCCACGTGACTGCTGCTGTCTGCTGCATGCAGCGCACTGCCGACTTTTTGCGAGCCAACAAGCTGGGCCACTGCCTGCTGTGGAGCAGCCACGCAGGCACCTCGGCAGCAGGCGACGGGCCCTTGCCCAAGCAGGCAGCACCCTACCAGCACGCCAGCCCGGCACACAGGGTGGGTCGGCCTGCACAGCGCACTGCTGCGCTGCGCGAACGTGCATATGCGTACAAAGAGGACCTGGCCAGGCAGCAGTCGCCTCACTTGCTGCTTCAGCCGGCTTTTGGTTCACCATAGTACTCTACTATCAACTGCTTCAGCTGCTGCTGCTGCTGCTGCTGCTGCTGCTGCTGCTGCTGCTGTTGCTGCCTGGTGTCGGCTGGTGGCGCAGGCGGCGTCGTGGGCCAAGCTGCAGGCGGGCTCGCTGCTGCTGTCCTGGGGCTACGACGTGCTGCTGTCAGACCTGGACACGGTGTGGCTGGCAGACCCGGCGCCCTTCCTGGCCCGCAGCGTGCCGCAGCAGGCAGACCTGGTGCTGGCCACAGACAGCCCCGCGGACGCGGGCGCCATGGCTGCCGCGGATGCGGGCCTGCTGGTCAACCCCCAAGCAACCAGCGCAGTGAACCCTGCCGTAGCCTACATTCGAGCTACGCGTGCCAGCCGTGCGGTGCTGGCGGCATGGCTGGCCCAGTACGCTAGCATGGAGAGCGGGGAGGAGGAGGCAGCAGGCGGCAGCGGCAGTGCAGCAGATGACGACGGCTTGCCGGGCTTCCCTCTTGCCATTGCGCGTGCGTGGCTGCGCCAGCCTGGCTTTGCCCACCCCCACCCCTCGCAGCCTGGCCGCCTGCTGCAGCTGACCGCAGCCAAGCACTCCTGGCTGTCGTTTGGGGCGGCACGCCGGCAGGTGGCTGTGGGGCTGTTCAGCCCGGCGGCTGTCGCGAACGGCTACAGCTGGTTTGTGCAGGGCGTGGGCGGCAGGGCGGGCGCAGGGCGCGGCGCTGCTGGCGCTGCCGGCGGCGTCCCAGGGCGAGGCCAGCCTGTGGCTGTGCACCTGTCGAGGTCTGGCGCCAGCAGGGAGGGCCGTCTGCACCGCATGCGGGAGGCGCAGTGGTGAGCGAGGGGGCGAGCCGGCGCGGCTGCACAGCTGTGCACAGCCGTGTCAGGGCTGCTGGCTGACGGGGGATGCTGCGGCATGCAGCTCTGAGTGGTCGGGCACCGCATTTTCTTGCTGTTCCTGCAAGCTGCCCGGCAGCACACGTGTAGGAGGTGATGCTGGCAGCAGTCACAGGCATGCCCTGGTAGTGTTCTCGTCAGTGACTGCCTGGCCCACATGCAGCATGCAGCACCGCTCGCAGGTACCAGCATGCCTTTGCTGCCCCTTGCCCCCCCCCCCGCCGCCGCCGCCCACCAGGTATGCTGATGGCCCCCGCTACTACTCGGAGCCCAAGCTGATGGGCTTCACCTTGCAGCCGTTCAGCCACCCAGACGCACCGGCAGCTGCACTCAGCTACCCACCCAGCCAGCTGCTGGCGCTGCATCTGGCTGCGCTGCAGCACCAGCTGGCCCAGCTGTATGCTGCTGCAGCGGCCGCCGTTGCGCTGGGCCGGGTGCTGGTCATGCCGCAGCTGCAGTGCTTCTGCTACAGGGACCCTGACAGCGGCCCGCAGGGGCCTGCAGCCTGGCTGGCTGCAGCAGGCGGACAGCAGCAGCAGCAGCAGCAGCAGCACCAGTGGCTGGTCGTGTGTGGCGCCTGGTGATGACGCCAGCCGGCTGCCCTTCAACTGCACCCTGGACCAGGTGCGGCCGCGGCCCAACAGCTGAGGCGCCACGCTGCGTGATGCTGCTGCTGCTCATGGACAGCCACGACAGCGTTTGTTTGGTTTGTTTGTGCTGAACCACCCGCAAGTCAGACAATCTGGTGGACCCTGCTTGGCTCCACACCCCGCACTTGCTCATTGTGCAGCAGCAGCCTGACCTTCTGCCCGCGCGCCTGCCCTGCCCGCCCGCCTGCCCCCTGCTGCTGCAGGTGATGTCGCCGCAGCTGATGTACCGCCACCCAGCCGTGTTTGCCGGCCGCCCGCTCAACTTCAGGGAGGCCGGCTTCCTGCGCAACGCGCGCACCCCCAGCTGGGTGCGGCACGCAGCCACGTCCATCAGCAGCGGCACGCCGCAGGGCTGCGAGGCAGGCGCCAAGTGTGCGCAGGCACTGCCGCGCAAGCCGCCCGAGGGCGTCAACCAGCAGGTGAGCAGGGGCGCGGCGGGTGCGGCAGCCCTGAATCAGGTGTGTGGCGCAGTGCAGAGGAGGGTGCACTGGCCGCATGCTGGCAGAGCCAGTGTGCACATGCAGGTGGCTGCAGGCACTGCGACCTGTGCAGGTGGCGGCGCATGTGCTGGGTTGAGGCGGCTGGCCTCATGCGACGCGCAGGCCGTATGAGAGCAGCAGCTCGCCGACTCAGCGTGGGCAGCGCTGCTGCACCCTGACGCAGCACCTGCCTGACATGCTCTGCTGCACGGTCTGCTGCTGCTGCTGCTGCTGCTGCTGCTGCTGCTGCCCCAGCAGGTGGTGGTACCAGCTGGCCTGACAGATGTGGAGCTGGGCTCAGTGCTGGCGCCCTTTGCTGCAGCCAAGTACCTGCACTTCAATGACATCACTGCGGTGTTTGGCGGCTTTGCCAACCCCAGCCACAGGAGCGAGTATGAGCGCTACCTGGACCAGGTGGTGCAGCCCTGGTGCTGCAAGCCCGCAGGGGGTGCTGCAGCTGCCGCCGGCAGCACAGACCAGGCAGCAGTAGCCGACGAAGAACTTGCCACTGCAGTGCCTGGCTGGGCAATGCTGGAGGTGAAGGCACGCCCAAGCAGCAGCAGCAGCAGCAGCAGCAGCAGCAGCAGCCAGAAGGCACGGTGACCCTTCGCTTGGGCAGCAGACATTTGTTTGCGCCCAGTGCTTGATTTACAGCTTTTGGTGGTTGCTGTGGTTACTCTTCTGTGGTCAGTGCTGGGATGGTGGGGCTGTGGGCAGCCGTGTGCCGCGCAAGTGCAGCCGCCCACCCCTACATGCGCTGCAGTACTGCACTAGCACTAGTGCTGCTGCCTTCGTTAGCCCAGCTATGTCAGCATTCTCCAACTGCTTGCACATGTGTGTGCACAGTCAAGCAGCTGTCACTGGTCAACATGTTGGTGCGTGCACACGTCACCAATGACGCTGCTGAGCCAGGATCATGCACACCCTGTACATAGCACTGTAACCGCTCAGTGTGTCTGCGTTGGTTACTAAAGGCTCAAGCCCTGCTTTGCAACTGCATGGCTGCTGTCTCTGTTGGGGATGGACAACATTTGATATGCACAGCGCGTGTGGCGACGTCAGTGTAAAGCGGCACGTTGCTGGGAGCAGCTGCAAGAAGTTGCTACTCGCGCTACGACTATCATCTTTGAAAAAGTCACCTTGTGCTGGACTGGCTGCGTTACTGTGTCGACATTGTGGCCAAACTACACATTTGTGCCAGTGCACGGCAGTTCGTGTTGTGTCTGCACATTTACGCATGTCCCATGCCTGCCGGGGACAGCTGTGTCCCACAGGGACAGCTTGCTGTCAGGACAGCCAGTGGTGGCAATGCTCCAAGACTTTGCAAGCTGTGGTATCTCAAATGTTTTGCTGGCCGCATGCCCTTTCCAGGCTGCACGCAAGGCAGCGCTGTGTTGTTGTTGGCGCTGGTCACACCAACAGCACAGATTACGGTTGAGAGTGGTAACCCTACCAAGAATTGCCTTGGTGGCTGCTGTCCTGAAGCCGGGAACCGTTCAACGGTTGACTGATTGAAGCTGAACAATATCAATGGCATCACGAAGCAGAGGCCACTTGAAACATCCCTGGCGCACAATTACAGTGTCCATGACTTGTAAAAAATGACGGACTTCAAAGCGGCCCTACAGGACGCTGGCACTATCCAGAAGCTGCTACACAGCAAGAATTCCCTTCCAATAACGCCAAGTGATCAGCCAACGATCACAACTGCGATAAATGGCTTATTGGCAAAAAGCAAAACCCGGCAAGCACACTCTACTAGAGTTCAGGGCAGCGCACTAAGAACCATCATAAGCAAAGGGTTGTTATATGATTGTACCCTGAAAGTGCCTAAGCATATTTAGCAAGCAGTAAAACAGCTTGAAACATGTTGCTTGCTGCAGCAACACGCCTGCAAAACTACCAACTGAGGCTCAAAAGAATACCCGCCCTGCCAGACTCGCTGCTAGTATTCAGCAGACGACGCAGGTCTGCATCTGAGCAGCCAACAGTAAGGCACCACAACAAGGGCACCACCTCAACAAGGTGCATGTATTAATACCTAGTCAACACAATCGGTTGATGTTGGATGTGGCCTTGGAGCCACTACTGATGGCCTACAAGTGTGCTACACATGGCGGCCAGCGCGCGAGCAGCCAAGGCTGCAGCCGGCGCCTCCAGGCTGGACCCCGACTCGCCAGGTGCGCCAGCACAGGCGCGGCGGTGCCCCGGGCTGCGCTGCGGCTCGCTGCGCAGCACAGGGCTGCTGCAGGGCAATGCAGTGGCACTGTACACCATGACAATGCAGCACACATGCTGGCTACGCTATGTTTGCCATTCTGGTGCACGTGCGAGCCATTTTGTTTGCCACACGTGCGAGCGCATGCGCCGGCTGTGCTAGCTCTGCATAGTTGATGTGCCTCTGTTTAAAATTAAAACTAGTCTTTTTAAATTAATTTTAAATTAAAGATTAAAAAAATATGTAAGGGTAAATTGAATGTCTCTGGTACGCAGCACACAGCCGTGCCCTCACCCAGCCCACGCCTGTGTCTGCGCTGCTGCCTGCGCAGAGGGCCGCGCTGCAGCCGAGTCTGCCGCGCTGCTGGCCGGCTGCAGCGTGCTGAGCCCCGAGCTGGCTGCCGCTGCTGCCAGCAGTGACGGGCTGGTGCTGCTGGCTGCGGCTGACTGGACCATGTTTGAGCTGTTTGGCATCAACTGGCTGGCGGCGGTGCAGAAGGCGGGCTGGACAATTACCTAATAGCAGCCCTGGACCAGGTGAGCTGGCTGGCAGGGCCAGCAGATGCTGACATATTGCAGGACTGGTCACGCAGCAGCAGAGCAGTGGTGATGTGCATCATTGCTCTGTTCCAGTTACAGGTGGCGACTGCATTTTCCTTACAGCATTCTGGCCTCATCCCCCACGTGACTGCTGCTGTCTTGCTGCATGCAGCGCACTGCCGACTTTTTGCGAGCCAACAAGCTGGGCCACTGCTGTGGAGCAGCCACGCAGGCACCTCGGCAGCAGGCGACGGGCCCTTGCCCAAGCAGGCAGCACCCTACCAGC
Organism: Scenedesmus sp. NREL 46B-D3; assembly: GCA_014080715.1. Lineage (NCBI taxonomy): Eukaryota > Viridiplantae > Chlorophyta > Chlorophyceae > Sphaeropleales > Scenedesmaceae > Scenedesmus > Scenedesmus sp. NREL 46B-D3. The sequence continues at coordinate 24,072 of JACERP010000185.1, forward strand.
ACGCCAGCCCGGCACACAGGGTGGGTCGGCCTGCACAGCGCACTGCTGCGCTGCGCGAACGTGCATATGCGTACAAAGAGGACCTGGCCAGGCAGCAGTCGCCTCACTTGCTGCTTCAGCCGGCTTTTGGTTCACCATTGTACTCTACTATCAACTGCTTCAGCTGCTGCTGCTGCTGCTGCTGCTGCTGCTGCTGCTGTTGCTGTTGCTGCCTGGTGTCGGCTGGTGGCGCAGGCGGCGTCGTGGGCCAAGCTGCAGGCGGGCTCGCTGCTGCTGTCCTGGGGCTACGACGTGCTGCTGTCAGACCTGGACACGGTGTGGCTGGCAGACCCGGCGCCCTTCCTGGCCCGCAGCGTGCCGCAGCAGGCAGACCTGGTGCTGGCCACAGACAGCCCCGCGGACGCGGGCGCCATGGCTGCCGCGGATGCGGGCCTGCTGGTCAACCCCCAAGCAACCAGCGCAGTGAACCCTGCCGTAGCCTACATTCGAGCTACGCGTGCCAGCCGTGCGGTGCTGGCGGCATGGCTGGCCAGTACGCTAGCATGGAGAGCGGGGAGGAGGAGGCAGCAGGCGGCAGCGGCAGTGCAGCAGATGACGACAGCTTGCCGGGCTTCCCTCTTGCCGTTGCGCGTGCGTGGCTGCGCCAGCCTGGCTTTGCCCACCCCCACCCCTCGCAGCCTGGCCGCCTGCTGCAGCTGACTGCAGCCAAGCACTCCTGGCTGTCGTTTGGGGCGGCACGCCGGCAGGTGGCTGTGGGGCTGTTCAGCCCGGCGGCTGTCGCGAACGGCTACAGCTGGTTTGTGCAGGGCGTGGGCGGCAGGGCGGGCGCAGGGCGCGGGCGCTGCTGGCGCTGCCGGCGGCGTCCCAGGGCGAGGCCAGCCTGTGGCTGTGCACCTGTCGAGGTCTGGCGCCAGCAGGGAGGGCCGGCTGCACCGCATGCGGGAGGCGCAGTGGTGAGCGAGGGGGCGAGCCGGCGCGGCTGCACAGCTGTGCACAGCCGTGTCAGGGCTGCTGGCTGACGGGGGGTGCTGCGGCATGCAGCTCTGAGTGGTCGGGCACCGCATTTTCTTGCTGTTCCTGCAAGCTGCCCGGCAGCACACGTGTAGGAAGGTGATGCTGGCAGCAGTCACAGGCATGCCCTGGTAGTGTTCTCGTCAGTGACTGCCTAGGCACACATGCAGCATGCAGCACCGCTCGCAGGTACCAGCATGCCTTTGCCCCTTGCCCCCCCCCCCCCCCGGCCGCCGCCGCCCACCAGGTATGCTGATGGCCCCCGCTATTACTCGGAGCCCAAGCTGATGGGCTTCACCTTGCAGCCGTTCAGCCACCCAGACGCACCGGCAGCTGCACTCAGCTACCCACCCAGCCAGCTGCTGGCGCTGCATCTGGCTGCGCTGCAGCACCAGCTGGCCCAGCTGTATGCTGCTGCAGCGGCCGCCGTTGCGCTGGGCCGGGTGCTGGTCATGCCGCAGCTGCAGTGCTTCTGCTACAGGGACCCTGACAGCGGCCCGCAGGGGCCTGCAGCCTGGCTGGCTGCAGCAGGCGGCGACAGCAGCAGCAGCAGCAGCAGCAGCACCAGTGGCTGGTCGTGTGTGGCGCCTGGTGATGACGCCAGCCGGCTGCCCTTCAACTGCACCCTGGACCAGGTGCGGCCGCGGCCCAACAGCTGAGGCGCCACGCTGCGTGATGCTGCTGCTGCTCATGGACAGCCACGACAGCGTTTGTTTTGGTTTGTTTGTGCTGAACCACCCGCAAGTCAGACAATCTGGTGGACCCTGCTTGGCTCCACACCCCGCACTTGCTCATTGTGCAGCAGCAGCCTGACCTTCTGCCCGCGCGCCTGCCCTGCCCGCCCGCCTGCCCCCTGCTGCTGCAGGTGATGTCGCCGCAGCTGATGTACCGCCACCCAGCCGTGTTTGCCGGCCGCCCGCTCAACTTCAGGGAGGCCGGCTTCCTGCGCAACGCGCGCACCCCCAGCTGGGTGCGGCACGCAGCCACGTCCATCAGCAGCGGCACGCCGCAGGGCTGCGAGGCAGGCGCCAAGTGTGCGCAGGCACTGCCGCGCAAGCCGCCCGAGGGCGTCAACCAGCAGGTGAGCAGGGGCGCGGCGGGTGCGGCAGCCCTGAATCAGGTGTGTGGAGCAGTGCAGAGGAGGGTGCACTGGCCGCATGCTGGCAGAGCCAGTGTGCACATGCAGGTGGCTGCAGGCACTGCGACCTGTGCAGGTGGCGGCGCATGTGCTGGGTTGAGGCGGCTGGCCTCATGCGACGCGCAGGCCGTATGAGAGCAGCAGCTCGCCGACTCAGCGTGGGCAGCGCTGCTGCACCCTGACGCAGCACCTGCCTGACATGCTCTGCTGCACGGTCTGCTGCTGCTGCTGCTGCTGCTGCTGCTGCTGCTGCTGCTGCTGCTGCTGCCCCAGCAGGTGGTGGTACCAGCTGGCCTGACAGATGTGGAGCTGGGCTCAGTGCTGGCGCCCTTTGCTGCAGCCAAGTACCTGCACTTCAATGACATCACTGCGGTGTTTGGCGGCTTTGCCAACCCCAGCCACAGGAGCAAGTATGAGCGCTACCTGGACCAGGTGGTGCAGCCCTGGTGCTGCAAGCCCGCAGGGGGTGCTGCAGCTGCCGCCGGCAGCACAGACCAGGCAGCAGTAGCCGACGAAGAACTTGCCACTGCAGTGCCTGGCTGGGCAATGCTGGAGGTGAAGGCACGCCCAAGCAGCAGCAGCAGCAGCAGCAGCAGCAGCAGCAGCCAGAAGGCACGGTGACCCTTCGCTTGGGCAGCAGACATTTGTTTGCGCCCAGTGCTTGATTTACAGCTTTTGGTGGTTGCTGTGGTTACTCTTCTGTGGTCAGTGCTGGGATGGTGGGGCTGTGGGCAGCCGTGTGCCGCGCAAGTGCAGCCGCCCACCCCTACATGCGCTGCAATACTGCACTAGCACTAGTGCTGCTGCCTTCGTTAGCCCAGCTATGTCAGCATTCTCCAACTGCTTGCACATGTGTGTGCACAGTCAAGCAGCTGTCACTGGTCAACATGTTGGTGCGTGCACACGTCACCAATGACGCTGCTGAGCCAGGATCATGCACACCCTGTACATAGCACTGTAACCGCTCAGTGTGTCTGCGTTGGTTACTAAAGGCTCAAGCCCTGCTTTGCAACTGCATGGCTGCTGTCTCTGTTGGGGATGGACAACATTTGATATGCACAGCGTGTGGCGACGTCAGTGTAAAGCGGCACGTTGCTGGGAGCAGCTGCAAGAAGTTGCTACTCGCGCTACGACTATCATCTTTGAAAAGTCACCTTGTGCTGGACTGGCTGCGTTACTGTGTCGACATTGTGGCCAAACTACACATTTGTGCCAGTGCACGGCAGTTCGTGTTGTGTCTGCACATTTACGCATGTCCCATGCCTGCCGGGGACAGCTGTGTCCCACAGGGACAGCTTGCTGTCAGGACAGCCAGTGGTGGCAATGCTCCAAGACTTTGCAAGCTGTGGTATCTCAAATGTTTTGCTGGCCGCATGCCCTTTCCAGGCTGCACGCAAGGCAGCGCTGTGTTGTTGTTGGCGCTGGTCACACCAACAGCACAGATTACGGTTGAGAGTGGTAACCCTACCAAGAATTGCCTTGGTGGCTGCTGTCCTGAAGCCGGGAACCGTTCAACGGTTGACTGATTGAAGCTGAACAATATTAATGGCATCACGAAGCAGAGGCCACTTGAAACATCCCTGGCGCACAATTACAGTGTCCATGACTTGTAAAAAATGACGGACTTCAAAGCGGCCCTACAGGACGCTGGCACTATCCAGAAGCTGCTACACAGCAAGAATTCCCTTCCAATAACGCCAAGTGATCAGCCAACGATCACAACTGCGATAAATGGCTTATTGGCAAAAAGCAAAACCCGGCAAGCACACTCTACTAGAGTTCAGGGCAGCGCACTAAGAACCATCATAAGCAAAGGGTTGTTATATGATTGTACCCTGAAAGTGCCTAAGCATATTTAGCAAGCAGTAAAACAGCTTGAAACATGTTGCTTGCTGCAGCAACACGCCTGCAAAACTACCAACTGAGGCTCAAAAGAATACCCGCCCTGCCAGACTCGCTGCTAGTATTCAGCAGACGATGCAGGTCTGCATCTGAGCAGCCAACAGTAAGGCACCACAACAAGGGCACCACCTCAACAAGGTGCATGTATTAATACCTAGTCAACACAATCGGTTGATGTTGGATGTGGCCTTGGAGCCACTACTGATGGCCTACAAGTGTGCTACACATGCAATCGCACCTCAACGACAGGTTCCAAGACCAGCAACCATGATGCCGTGCCATGGACTGGCCAGGCCGCCCCAAGATGCCGCACTGCACACCAGGCGCTGTGACAGGCCTGTGGCGGTGAGGTGCCAGATGCCCAGCGCCAGTCATGCAGCATGTCCAGCAATTGTGGATGGTCATTATGCATCCTTTCATGAAAAGTACACAGAACCAAGCATTGAAACAACTACTTCTAGAAGCCTTTGCGCTTTGAGTAAGTTGAACTTACTGCCACCACATGCCCCCGCTCAAACCAACGCAGCTGCTGGATGCGAGCACAACACCAGGCCCGAGGCAGGCAAGACCGCCGGTGGGCTGCCGCTGTCCATCGCCCAGCCGCACTGCAAATGCTGCAGCCGTCTGAGCTGCCGCCGCCACATTCTCACTCCTGTTCACTCCTCCTCATCACTGCTCCTCATCTCAACGCTCTGCCCTCTCCAGCACCACTTCTCTTGCCCGATCGTGTACCAAGCGCAAACGCACAGCGCCGCTCACTGCATCACTGAGGGCAAGCCCCTTGTCAGCAGCATAATGTGGCGCCTTACCCAAGCAGGGCATCGCCACGTGCTCCAGCCCGCAACACCTTGCGGGATGCGCTGCGACCCGCACGGCCTTGCAGCCCGTCCCCGGCGGCTCATCCGCGGACACGGATGAACTGCTCAGCATGCTGCAGCCTTGCCAGCACAATGTCTGCAACCTGTCGCAGCCACACCACCAGCTCGCTCGGCCCTCGCACGCCTGGCGCCAACATGGCAGCCACACATGCACCCTCACCCACAGCCACACAGGCACACAGCATCATCTGCACACACTGGCAGACTCATTCGCACATGTTGGGCTGGGAGTGGGGTGGAGGGGCATCGCCGTGTCTGCAAGGGCCGTACACAGCCGTATGCACACCGCATGCAAGCACCACCACTGACACACTCTCACTCAAACGCACACCCACCACCACCTCCACTCTGATGTGGTGTCGTAAGCCGTGCGCATTCACCCTTTGCACTCGCACCGCTCATCCCTCCACACCTGCCAGCTTTAAACCAGACAGCACCAATGACATGAAGCTCTGAGGCGCATGCAGCCCAGATCACGTGCAGCCCGGCTCAGCTCCCCAGCCAGCCTAGCAGACCCGGCAGCAAGCCGCACAAGGTCGCCACCGACCGACTGCAGGGCCAGCAACACCAGGCCACAGCGCAGCAGCACCCCTCCCAGCCTCTCTGCCTGGCTGCCAGCCGTCCACTGCTCCCTCTGCACTCAAAGCGCGTTCACTCAGCTCACTCCTCACTCCCTCTGCCGCTCAAAGCCGCCGTCACGCTGCCAAAGACACACACACACACTCACTCTCTCACACTCACACACACACACACATACGCGCCTGGGCCTGTACACCGCACGGCCTGCCAGCAGACCTCGTGTCAGCCAGCACACGCGGGTTGCACCCACACCCACACAAGCTGTGTGCGGATGCGTGCACTCGCACAGCACCACGCTGTGCACATCGCCGTCAACGGCGATGCAGCAGCCTGCAGTGCCAACTCACCCAGCAGCAGCACCACCATCCAGTAGCCACACCCACCATCACCCGCAAGGCCCCAGCATGCAGAAAAGGCAAGGCACGCCCACAACCACCGCGCAACATCCTGGGCCGCGTTGCTTCAACCTGCAAACGATGTAGATGCTTGATCAAGCTGTTGTCGAACGGGCAATAACAGCTGTGTCATCAAAGGTAAAAGCGCCAAGTCATGCTACAACAGGCCGCTGATGTGCAAGGCAACACCCCAGCAACCGGAGGCTGCTGCACCCAGCAACCCCGCTGCCAGAAATATAATCTCGCAATGCGGCATGTATGCCAAACACCCAAAAACAGATCACCAACTTTCTAAGTCAGCCTATCATTAGCCTCAGCCAAGGCCCGCGATAGGCCTCCACACCAACCGCAGCAGCACCCACAGCAGTCCACCAGCTGCCCGTCGACAGGCAGTGCTGGGCCTGCACAGCCCAGCGCCCGCCAGAGGTTGACACCACTGCAGGGGCGTGAGGACGTTCTTCGCATGCTGTGTGCGCAGGCGGTCGCGTGCAGTGTGGCCATGTCACCCGCCAGGCGTGTGCACATGCCACCCAGCAGTCCCAACAGGCGCAATCCCGGCACAGCAACCTGGTAATCAGTGACAAGAAGCAGCCGCACAAGTACACCCAATCTGCGAGAGCAAGCAACATGACAACCCTGCGCTGAGGCTGCAGCAGCCAGCAGCTGCAACCAAGCTTAGGTGGGCAGGCTGCTGACAGCCACCGTGCCCACCTCGCATGCGACTGCAGAGAAAAAGGCCTAGCAGCCAGACAGATGATGGTGAACTCTTGCTGTGACTCTTTGGCGGCCGGGCGGCGGCCACTGCAGCTGCCAAGGTAACAGCGCTGCAACCCCTTGACCCCAGCACACCCTGTCAATACAAAGAACGTATCTATCAAGAACCTATCTTGAAAGTGCGGGTCAGGGAAACCCTAGCACATGCCAAACATGCAGCCCCACCACAGTCCCGCTCATGTTGCCCAACTAATTTATCACCTGGGGTGCACAATCCTTGCAAGCCAAAACAGGCTGCGCAAGAAGATAAAATCTAGAGCTGTACAACCTACGCCACCACGGCGACTCTGCTCACCAACTCAAGCAGCAGCGCCGCCCTGCCTCACCGACTCAAGCCGGCGGAGCTGTGCATGGTGGCTGTGAAGACCCATGGTGGTGTCCAGCACTGCACTGCCTGCTGCTTGTGCCAGGCGCTGCTGCAGCCAGGGAAACTGCAGCAGCAGCCCTGCATGGGACGCATGCCGCGCTTGGCCAGCCTACACGCAGCCGACAACAATGATTATCATCAGTACCTTAATCCACGCCCAGTAGCTCAATCCACCCCCCACATGCACCCAGCTTTATGCCGGGCGCTGACTCAGCCAGCTGTCATCCAATGCCTGCAAGCAGCTGCGCATCATGTGCTCTGCTCCAACCACCGCACAGCTGCCAGCAGGAAGCACTAGTGTGCTTGCCAGCACAGCACCAAACACAACTGGACCCGCAGCTTGCTGAGCTACAGCTGCCATGGTGAGCTAGCTGAAACAAGTCCTGAACAAGCTTAAAGCAGCGCCCCATGACATCAGCCGGTGCCACAAGCACCCCAAAGCACATACACAGGGCTGTGCAAGCAGCGCGCTGATACCCAGCACATCTATGGAAATTGTCGTGTTCCCCATCTGTGAGCGCTGGCGCTCACCGTTATCGGGCACACTGCCGAGCACTACCGGAAACCACAGCTGCGCAGTACAGCCAATCAACACCGCACCTGAAGCATCACTTGTCAGAGCTGCAAGCGAACCAGCACGAGGTGCAACGCCTCAGAGGGCGTCACTATAAGGGCTGCTGCTGCGTCAGTCCATGCTGTGGCTGGTGGCCCCGCTGCTGCTCCTGCTGCTGTCGTCAAGCTGCACTCCAGCAGCCCCCATGGCACCAGGCCCACCAGCTAAACGCAGCCCCAACTCATACCCAGCTGCTGCAGCTACTAAGCCGTCGCCACCGATCAACAACCCTTCAGCACCAGCACCATTGGCGACACCAGCAGCGGCAGCAGCAGGAGCAGCAGGCTGGCAGAAGCCGCCTACCCCATGCCTGCGCAGCGCAGCGCCGGCTGCATATGCTGCCGCAGCAGCCGCGCCCCGCACCAGGCCCTGTGCACCACCACAGCAGCCGTCACCCCGGCAGTCGTATCCAGGGTCCAAGCACATGCCAAAGCCACCACAGCCCCCGCCAGAGTCCTGGGGTTCAGCAGAAGGTACTGCGTAGCTGCTGCTGAGCGCCCCGCCGCCACGCTGACTGCCACCTTGGCTGCAGCTGGCTGCTACAGCTGCTGCTGCTTCACCAGCTGATGCAACAGCACCGGCAGCACCTCCAGCTGCTGCTTCACCAACCTGGCTGCAGGCTGCTTGTTGCTGCTGGCCAGGGCCAGGTGTGATGGCCATGTCAACAACACCATAACTGCCTGCAGCAGCTGCTGCTGCCACTGCAGTACCGTCAGCCGCCGCTGCCACCTGCTCCGGCACAGTGCCAGCCCCTTGCTCGGCGACCGCTGCCTGTTGCTGTGTGGCAAACACCCCGTCACCAGCATCGTCTGCTGCATCATCTCCAACCTCAGTCATCACAGACTCCCCAGCCCCTGCCTCGGCCTCGGTCTCACCAACTGCTGCTGATGCTGCTCCTGCTGCGACGGCGGCAGCCTCGCCGCTGCTGCCGCCAGTGCTGCATGCGGCTGACGTGCTGCCATTCTGCGCGCCTGCACGGGGCATGCTGTTGCGCTGCAGGCCTGCAAACCCAGTCTGGCCCTCCCCGCCGTTGCCAGTGCCTGTGGGTGGTGACACGGCCCCCGGGCCTCTGACCGGTGAGACGGCCGCTGCTGCAGCCGCCGCTGCTGCAGCAGCCAGCGCTGCTGCTGCTGCCACCAAGGCCTGAGGGTCCAGGGCAGCAAGAGGGTTGTACAGCCCACCCGCGGCGGCAGCTGCTGCATCTGGCCATGCATAATCCACAACAGGCAAAGGCAAAGGCAAAGGCAAATATGCCTCTGCTTGCTGCTGCTGCTGCTGCTGGTGTTGGTACTGCTGGTAGTAGTGCTGATACTGCTGCTGGTACAGGCGGTACTGCTGGCACTGGGCCTGCCACTGGCGCTGTTCACGCTCTTGCTGCACAGACCGCTCATATGCACGGTCCTGCTGCTGCTGTTGCTGCTGCAGCCGCTGCTGCTGCTGCTGCTGCTGAGCACCACGTTGCTGCTGCTGCTCGTCCAGCTCCTGCTGCTGCCTGCATGCCGCCTGCGTAGCTGTGGCCGGGCCAGAGGCTGCCGCCGGTGCTGCTGCTGCTGCTGCTGCTATGCCGCCGCCACCACCAGCACTGCAGGCTGCTGCTGGCCTGCCTGAGGCTGCTGCTGCCTGGCCCAGCCGCTGCTCGGGGTCCCAGGAGGCCTCAGCCTCAGCATAGCCCTGCTGCCCTGCTGCAGCACCCTGCAGGTTGCTGCCACACACCGCAGCTACTGCTGCAGTGCTTGCAACAGCAGGCGCTGCGTACGCACTGGCTGCTGGCGCTGCTGCTGTGGAGAGCTGTGGCGGCCGCGTTGCTGCCTCCTGGTCGCCTGCAGCAGCAAGCCTGGCAGAGCAGCAGCAGGCAAAGCAAAGAAACACAATGAACGGCACGTCGGCAGAGTGTCACGCGCAGGGCCCAGCTACATGTGACAGACTGTGCAGCTGTCAGGGCAGACATGAACTGCAGCTCTGCCGTTGCAGCTCCAGCCGAGCATGCTTGCTGCTGTCCAGGCCCTGCCCAGCGCAGGTCAGCGGCGGGCTCGTCGCTGCTGCGGGTCATGGCGGCTGGCCTGCGCGGCCTCACCTGTGATGCAGCAGCTGCTGCGCAGGTAGGTGGCCTCCAGCAGGATGTACTGCAGCAGGTAGTTCTTCACCATCAGCCACATCGGCAGGTTGCCTGGCAGCACCTCGCACCACTCCTCACACAGCAGCAGCAGCCCGGCATCATCAAAGCGCCGCACCAGGAACAGCAGCTGCACGCAGCAGGTGACAGCAGCAGGGGCAAACAGGGGGCAGACAGAGTTAATGAGCAGTTGCCTGTGGCGCCAAGTGCTGCTTGCACCATTGTGACAGCAGCAGTGTGAACACAACCAGCTGCTGGCACAACCCAACTCCAGCTCTTCATACAGCCGCTGCTGGCCGCCCCACCTGGTCTCGCGCGCGGGAGTGCCTCCAGTCGACAATGAAGTCCCGCCGCCATGGCTTGAAGGCGTGAGGGGTGGGCTGGAACAGCGGGCCACTCTCTGCAGAAGCGGCAGGCAGGCAGGCGGGGGCAGCGCACGCTTGCTTGAGGGGCACGATGCGTTGCTGGAGCTTGCCAGTGCATGGGCAGTGCTTGAGCAGTGCCTGAAAACCCGCTGCACATGCAGGGCTGAGCTGCGGCCCGACACCAGGGTGGTGTGGCCTACAGCGCTGCTGTCACGCTCATCCAGATGCTGCTGCCGCGCTGGCTGCCGGTCTGGTGCAGTGCCTGCTCCGCACCTGTGCCTGGCTTCTGTATGGCCTGGCTCTGACAGAAGGCGCGGAGTTGCGCAAGCTTTGGGCCCAGGAAGCGCTGAAGCTCGCCCCATTGCTGCTGGCTGGCAATGTTGTACAGGATCTGCCAGCTGACAGTGCTGGCGCTGCCGTCAGCTGCTGAGAGCCGCAGCAGCCATTCTATGTCCTCTGCACGCTGATTGAATCGCCAGTCCCGCACGCCTGTGACGCGAACTGCACCACACCAACAACCAGAGAGACAAGCAGTGTCAGCAGCCATCAACATACTATGACGTAAAGTGCGCATGCGCTGTTTCATGCCTGCTGCTGATGGTGCGGAAGCAGGAAGAGCCGCCAAAGGCAATACTTCACAGCACATGCATGCACTGGAGCGCAGCCTGCTGCAGCATGCAACCCTGCGCAAACACTGGACATGCTGTTGTTTATGCTGTTGCAGTTGCTCTTAGGAGCGGGCGCTGGTCTCCGTGACGCCGCATGATATTGCAACAAGAAACTACGCTTGCGTCCGCTCAGAGTCGCTGTTGGCTACGTTCGCACCATCTGAGGGGCTCGCTCCTGGCCCATATAGCACAGGCTGCAGACGGAGTTTACACGAAAGAGAACACAGGGCGTCAACACCAGCGAAGCATACCAGTACGTTCTGTGTGACCGTGCCATAAAGTGCTGTCGGAACGTGAAGCAGCAGCCAGTGGACACCCACCCAACAACGGCATGACCAAAGCTGCAACAACGAGCACTTATCAAATTCTTCCAAACGCTGGCATGCTTGTCGTAGCTGTGCAGTGACGGGGGTCCACCAAGCGCACCTGCTCAGAACTCTGATTTCGCTTGGCTTGACGAGCATGCATCACCCAAAATTGCCACTCATGTTGAATTGTTCTACCCAGGCCCTGAAGGGGCCAAAGCCGCTGTCGTGCTGCTCCGGGTCAGGCCACGAATGGAAAGCAAACCAGGGGAACGCACGTCTTCGGGCACTGAGAGCCACTCAAAGTTAATAATTTGGCCTTCAGATGGTTAACAAGACAGGTGCTGCAAGGTAGAGGAGGAAGCAAAAAAGCAGGCACAGCCAAAGGAGGAGGTTGCCCAACGCGTGTGTCGTCCGTGATCTAACACTGTTGTTGAACGTGAAACATAGCAAGTGACTGCTTGAGCGGTCTGGGCCCCTTCTGACCTTACGACCTGATCGTGCTGAGCATCTCCGCCAACTGTATTGTAACAGGCGTCACCCCCTTGAATTCCAGGAGGATGACAGCACTACAAGCTTCACGCGTTCGGTTATGCGGTGATCTAGTACCAAGATTGATTGTAGTGGCTTGTTGACAGCATGGCTGGTGAGTGTGGTGATGCAAAGGTAAAGGCGTACCCTGAGTGGGCCACCAGCGCGGACCCACGATCGCCACACAGAGAAAGGAGAACGCAATAATGCTCCACCATAATAAACACCACTGGCTGTAGGTCGTTAGCCCAACTTTGCATCGGTGAGTTGTAGTAAACCTGCAACCGTCATGACACTGTGTCAGCTCATCGTGTGCTGTGCTGTGCTGTACTGAACAGGTTTTGAAAGGCGCGACATTAGCTTGTAGATCGCTACAAACACCCGTCGCTCATCGCCGTTTGCTCGCAACCGCCATATGCAAGCATGGCTGTGCATGACTTCAGTGACATGATGCTGGCACCGGTGTGGCCATTGATGACAAGTGGAAAGCAGCACGTCCCATTGCAGTCACTGCGTCACGAGTTGCATTTGTGCACGCTTTCACGCCAGAATGCAGCGGGTGAGGCACTTATACTGCTAGAGTAGGCCCCTCAGGGGACAGGGCCTGCCATGTGGCAAGGTGCACCTTGCCACCATACCACCATGTTACCATACTATGATAGTAGGGCCACCGGCCCACCCAAAAAGAGCCAAACAAGGATCATGGGGTCCAAGCATAAAAAAGTCAACTAGAGACCTCAATCAGTTCTGAGTAATCTCAAACTCATGAGTCACTGATCAGTAATCACCAACCCCGTCATGGAACCCTATGTTCTTCTGCATCAGAGAGTGCTGCTGCTTGTTGCAATGCATGAATGGACCCCTGCCACCATGCATGATGGCTGACATATATCCCCAGTGACTCCTGTGCATGCATGCAGGGCTGTGTCGTCATTTAGAATTGCTGAACGGAACTGAAGGGCTCCTGGGTTTCCTGACATCCCTTGGACCACAAATTTCTGCCCTTCAAAGGTGTCTCTGCCTTGCGGATTGCCAATCGTTGCCAACTCTTAAGAGAGGGAAACGTTCCCCTTCACAGCCGCCATCATCATCATCATATTACCCATTCAACCTTCACAGCCGCCATGTGAGGAAGAAGAAGCACTCTAACCCAGCAGCATTGTGAAGAAGAAGAAGCACTCTAGCATGAAAAGCCTTTTGCTTTTTTGCTTGGCAAGCAAGTGTCCCCCTACCCCTGCATGCGAGGCGGCACATGTAAGCAAAGCTGGATCTACCTACTGTACTGCGCCATTGTATTGCGCATTGCACTTCGCTGTCAGAGCGCTTGCAAGGCAAAAGCGATGGATTGTTGTGTCAGCCCACTTCTACATGCCGATTTCATCAAGTGGTGTATTCATTTTCTACACGGCGGAAGACAGGGCTCTAGCCTGCATGGCTATGGACGTGCGTGAGAGCGGCTCTCCTGCTGTTGCGCCATTTAAACATCCACTTAAACCACACTTCCATACTTCAGGTTTAGCTGTTAATGCAGCGCCACCGCCTTCACACACTCACTACAAACAGTCAAGTATGCAAAGACAGATTTTAAATTTCCCACTGAACAAGTCAGACAAGCCGCTGTTGCATCTCCGCACAACACCCTGAAAAACACAACTGCAAACTGGCTCATGTTATCAAGCTGCCTTGCCAACCATACGAGCAGCAGCAGCAGCCTCTTGTGAAGAGCGTGCGTGCATGCTTGCATGACCTCCCCCACCCCTGCCTGCTAGCTGGTGCAGATCCATGGCAGAAAACACAAGAATGCCATGCGTGCTTCACCCACTGCTCTCCTACCATGCAGTAACATTGCAATCAGCCACATCAATCCACCAGCGTCCACCGACGTGACCATTGCCCTGCCATCAACGCGAGGTGCCACCAGCACTGCCTTTCGGTGCAGTGGCTGCAAGCGCTCTCAACTGCTGCTGGCAGCGCCGGTTGGCTCCGGCGGTGCACTGGTCATGCTGGCAGGGCGGGGTGAAATGTCGGAGGGCTTGTAGTACTGCGGCAGCAGGAGCAACAAACACAACAAGTAAGCACCGCACGATCTGAGTGCAGAAAGGCATGTGAGCGGGGGACTGCACAACGCAGCGTGATCTCATGGGCAAGGAGGCCACCTAGCTCAGAGGCTGTGAGCGCACACACATCAGCGCTTTACAGCCTTCACAGCCTTTCCAAGGACTGGCGCCCTGCTGCTATCACAGCTGGCCCCTCATCCTGAATAAGCAGGGCCACCGCACACACCCAGCCGCGCTCTGCTGTGCCCTGGAGCTGTGCCTGTCCATCCACCCACCTCCACCACACAAGGTCCACCCCTCCACGAGGCCCCCTCACACAGACATGTGTCTCTCAACACCGCACGTGATGATGACCTCCCCCCCCTCCTCCCTTTGACCTGGCCTCACCTGGGGGGTGAGCTCGTCGCGTGCCACCCACAGGTTGTAGCTGCCAAAGCCGGTGCCGTGGAAGTGCTCCCAGTCTTTGAAGCCGCCGTCAAGCCATGGCAGCTTGCCCTCGGGCGCGTGGTCGCGCAGCTGCCCAGGCGGCGGCGGCGGTGAGCGTGGGGTGGTGGCAGGCAGGGTGGGACAGCACGCACGAGGGAGAGGGACACCAACGAGCAGATGCGCAAGAAGAAAGACATGAGAGCAGCAGGCGGTAGGCCAAACAGGCAGGGGCACAGAGTGCGCCACTTTGGACATCGGTTGAGGATGTGAGGATGCATGGTTTTGTTTGAGTACGCAAGTCTCAAGATCAGCGAGTGAGAAGCCCCACGGTGAGAGAGTGAGTGAGCACTCAAAGCAGGCCTGACGGGAAAAGAGGGAGAGGAGTCTGCATCAATGTTTTGCTTCTTCTTCTCTGCAGCAGCAGCAGCAGCAAGCTGTACACCACAACATGTGTGGGAAAGCAGCAGCGGCAATGCATGGAGATCATGACCGCAGTGCTTGCCAGAAGCAGCACTGCTCACGCTGCTGCCTGCGCTGGCAGCCAGCTCCAGGCCGCCGCCCTGTCAGCGCCGCACCCCGGCCCGCTGCAGCCGCTCACCGCAGATTCCACGTCGGCCATCAGTGCATTCTCAGCGGGGCCCATCGCTGAGGCGCGCAGCCGGCCAGCCACCAGCAGCGCCTGCGTGCAGTCTGGGTAGAAGGCCAGCGCCTTGAAGGCCCCCAGCAGGCCGCCCAGCACCTCCCTCAGCTCGTCATCGCCCAGCCCCTTCAGCCTGCCAGCAGGCGCCAACAGCACAGGCAGCGACGCGGGCCCCGCCAGGAGCTGGTCAGAAGGTGCAAGGTGAGACGCACAGCAACAGCCAGAACTGCATCATTTTAGCTGTCACGTCACCACCAGGCCACACTGCCTGCTATGCACAATTATGGAGCGCATATGCAGCTGTCGATGCTGAGCTCAGGACTGGCGCCCGTTGTTGTGACACACACGCAACACAGACTCGCCGCCAACTGCAGCTATCACGCACGGCACTGTGCAGCACACACCATGCTGCAACACCTCAGCGGCCCACCTGTCCTCATGGATGGTGCGGGCCAGCGCCACAAACATGTCGCCACGGTCCACCTGCACCAGTGACGCCATGGCAGCAGCAGCAGGTCAGCTTGCCCGCTGGCGCGCCATGCACGCGCCACATGCCTGGGCTGACGGCGCACAGCACCGGCTGCAGGCTCCCACCACACAAGCAGTGGCCCAGCCTGCTCATCAAGCACATGGCAGCAAGCCGTCAGCGGGCAGCAGCGCCGTGCGCGCACCAGGCGCCGGGCCTCACCTCGTACTTGGCGTATGCGGAGAAGAGGGCCGCCACGTCTGCCAGTGGGATGCGGCTGGGTGCCATGTAGTGGTTGCAGTAGGTGATGGAGTCGGCGACATCGTCCCACAGCGCCTGGTCAAAGTAGTCGTGCGCGGCAAAGGCGGCAGCAGCTTGGCCAGCCCCGCTGTCTCAAACTCAGTGAAGCGAGCCTGCAGGGGACAGATAATGAAGGTTTGATGGCAAGGGGGGCACAATAGACCCGCGTGAGTAGGAAGCCGTGCAAAGTGCTGGGATGCAGTTACATACAACAGCAAAAACGCACACTCGCGCTCATCGCCTAGTTGAAGCGCGGCCAGACGACACCCAAGACATGTAACTGCATGGTGCTGCCGTGTGCCTCTGTGCTGTTGCCGCACCTTGACAATGTCTGCAAACTGGCCAAACAACTCCCTGTCAAAGCGACCCACGGCATGCAGCGCGGGCACAAGCGCCTCAACATCAGACGGCTCAAGGCTGGGGGCGGCAGCCTGCGCAGGCGGTGCAGGGGCGGCAGTGCTGGATAGGCTGATGTGAAATGAGCGTAGCAGCAGGGTTGGAGGAGCAAACATGCATGACACCACCCTGCTGTTGGTGCTGGTCACAAGGGCTGAGGGGCACCAAGCAAGTCCGACAAGCCTGCGCAACAGCACACGGCACCGGCCCGGCCAGAAGTGAGGGCGTTGCCAGCAGGGCAGCCGTGCACCCCGCAGCCGCTGCTCCCAGGGCTGGCATCGCCAGCAGCCGGCTGCTGCGTCCAGCCACTCTGCCAGTGCACTGCTGCTGGCGTGGCGCGCACCTTGATGCCTGCCATGAGCGTGTCCCAGCCCTGCTTGTTCCTGTAGCCGTTGGCGGCCAGCCAGGCAGCCCACTTGGGCAGGTCCAGGTCGCTGGGCGGCACAAAGCTGCCGCTCAGCAGCACCTGCAGCAGCAATGCGCCAGCAGCAGGGAGCTCACAGAGGCCGAAGGGGCAGTTGCATACTGCGCAGATAACATATTTACTGCACCGCCTCTGCTTCCCCTGCAGCGTTGCCGTCTCTGCTCCGCACAGCCGGGCAGCAGCAGGGCGTGGGCCGCTCTCCACCTCTTACCAGCAATGCTGCCACTTGCTGATCCCATGCAATCCAGCTGCTGCTTCCCACCCCAGCATCGCCGCCACTGCTGCCGAAGTCACCAACGTGCCAGCTGCCACACCCATGTGCTGCTGCTGCTGCTGCTGCTGCTGCTGCTGCCGCTGCTGCTGCTGTGCCGCACCTTGTCGGCAAAATACGCGATGGCGCCCTGTGTTGCCGGCCCGGAGGTGAGCTGGTCAGCCGCTGCAGACAGACCACCCTTCAGCCCATCCACTGCTGCGCCGATGCCCTTGAGCAGGGGTGGCACTACTTGCTGCAGGGGGTTAGGCACCACAGTGGGGCCCGGGCCAGCAGCAAAGTGGCGCAGCTGGCCGGCTGCGCAGCATCTGCAAGACAATGTGCACAGCAGGGGTTGTCAAGTGCTTGCTGCAAGGGCTACTGCTGCTGGCAGTGCTTGTTACCACACGGCGTCAGCTGCCGTTAGCTGATCAAATCATATGATTTTCCCAAGATGCAGACGGCATGCCGGTTGACCATCTGCAGCAGGCACCAGCGGTGTGTGGTACTGCATCACATGATTCCAGGTAATCATGACGCACCCGGCTCCGCGCACACACTCGCAGCTGCAGCACGACTGCTATCATGCATTGCACTGCTTGGTGTTGCCCAGCAATTGCTGTGACGAACTGCAACACACAGCATCTCGTGACAGCACCGTAGGCTGCTGCCATTGCCTGCTGACCCATGCTCACCCTGCTGTCACCGCCTGCTCAGAAGCTGCAAGGGTGCCTGAAAGACAGCATTGTACACGAGGTACGTGGTCAAGGGGCATGCACAAGCAGCGTGCTGCACTGGTAGCACCACCACCACCTGCTGCTGCTGCTATCCCACCCCCAATGATAGTTTTGGCCACGAACTTTGAAGGTTAAAATACAAGCTATAGAAAGATTCCTCGCAAACGGTTTGCATTCGCCAAGGACCCCACACGCAAACAACTAGCTAGTTGATCGAACCTGCACGCAAGCCCTCCTCGTACCTGCACGCCGTGCCAGCTGCGCAGCTAGCACAGAGGCACGCCTCATGCTGCCACTGTTTGTCTGCAACACGTCGAGCAGGCCTCCTGGAGTCGCTTTGCCTGCGGTGACTGATGCAAAAAATTCCGGAGCACTAAGTTCTACCAGTACATCAACTTGAGCGTGATGGCAATCTGCCCCGGCTTCCATGCTGCTAGGGTGCAGTGCCCCAGCGGTGACACTGTTAGTAACCTTATGTGAATGCAGCTGTCTAAGGCAAGATATTGTTCATCTAGCTCACCTCGTTACTGCAATGGCAGCTTCTTATGTCTGCCGGCTGCTTGATCTGGTGTCTGCAGGCCTGCTGGCACACTTATTCTCACGCTTGCCTTTCTTTTCTACTGCACAACTCTTGGTACTCCCCCGAATTTGAGTGAAAGCATGTTCACTTACACTCATTGTTGGGTTGAACAAGATTGTGTGTCGTGTCACTGTTGGGAAGGATGTCCACTGCGCAGCACCATCAGCGGCATGTACATACAAGCATGCCTTCAAATCAAGCTCATGGGTACATCAGGGTCCTTTGGAGATGACTGAGGAGCTACTCAGCTGTGACGGTCCATTATAGCTGGTTGCAATTATTTTTGCGGTGGCCTCATGCACAAATCGAGAAAAACCGTAAGGACCCTAAGACCCTTACAGGGAACCTTTGTGTGGGTCCGCTGCACCACACAGCAAGCCCGCGAGCCCCAAAACTGCACGATAATACTTTTAAAGTATCGTAATAAGCAGCTGATGCCGTTATACCGCTGGATGTGGCTGTTGCGATGTTGCTGCAGAGCCAAGCTGGAGCTGCCTGCACGTCTGCTCCTGCGACAAGAACCTTGAAGCGCACAATTAGAATCAATAGCAGTTGTGATGCCCTAAAACAGCTTGAGACGGGTTCTGGCGCCCTACGTGACACACTGCAGGGCTTCTGTCTTGTTAAGGTTTTGCTTAGGGTCCCTTACGGTCTTACGGTTTTAAGCATGATTTGGTACCGCAAACAGAATTGCAACCAGTTAGAAGACGCATATTTTAGCATTGTACGCAGATTAGCCAGGCCACCGACGAGGGCAGCACCACGATGAAGGAAACTCGTGTCACAGACATTGACCTGGTGAGAACCCTTCTGTCTATTTGTTGCCTCCATGACGCATTGAACGGTGTTAGCATGCTTGCATTGATTTCTTGAAGTGTGATGTTGGTTTGCCCAATATCGTACAGGAGGAACGGAGAGGCACAACTACACGCACAGTTGCTGAGTGCGGTGGTCGCGAGCTGCGACCCTGCACAGGATACTACAACCTGTAGATGATGCATCTTTACCGTTTCATCCGATCACCATGATAGCAAGCGATGCGGACGCTCTATGGCACTGTTCTGCTGGTTGCAGCAGTACTTTTCCTTGCCGTCTCCAGGCTGCTGCGCAACGCACAAACATGCGCATGCGAGCAGACATACATGTACAGCAGCTACACGGAGGTGCCGGTGCTCCACCCTCGTTGGGCTAAGCACCGCTACAAGCTGAGGCTGTACAGGGAAACATCCTTCTCTAAGCAAGGTGGGCCAGATGGTGCAGCATGCATGCTTGCATGCACACCAATGCGTTACAAGCAAAACTTAACTGCCCTTGAATTTTCGGGCATGTATTATACAGTTGAACGGAACATACTTGGCACAGCAACAGCATGTGTTGACCCGGCACATGCGGCTGCTTTACATCTGCTGCAGCATTACCTCCCACTGGGCTGCCTGCGCTGCTGGTGCCGGGCAATGCTGGCTCGTATGAACAGGTACGGAGTGCATATCTACATGTGGTTGACGCACATGTCTAAGCTGCCGACCTGCTGTTTCAAAGTAACGGTTGAAACGGCGCACTTTTGGCAAGACCATTGCCTCAAAGTGCGCATGTATGCTTGCACTGCCTGGGCAGCTGCTGCGCGCCAAACAGGCAGTATGCACCGAGACAGTAATGGTGTCCAATGCATCCCAGCAGCAGCCTGGCCTGCCAATCACCTGCTGCTGCTGTTCTGGCCATGCTGCAGGTGCGCTCCCTGGCCAGCGAGACGTCCAGGCTGGCAGCACAGGCCAGGAGGGCTGGCGGGGCTGGCAGCAACATTGCAGACATGGACTGGTACGTGGTAGCTGCATGCAGGGTTTCATGGCGCTGCATTCCTGCAGGCAGCAAGTGCGCTGGTGAACCTGCAGCTGAGGCATACTGCAGTGCTTGGTGCCGCCTAGTGCTATTATACAGCTGTATACACAAGGTGCTGTTGTTTCTGCATGTCTGCTGCATGTGTATGGCAGAGACAAACCTGCGCTGCTACATGTGTTACTGTATCATAATGTGCAGGTATGCCTTGGACCTGAATGGCGAGCTGTCAGCCTTTGATGGGCACCTGCTGGCTGAGCAGGCAGCTTTTGCCCTGGCCTGCCTGAAGCAGCTGCGAGCGATGTACAGCATTGCAGACAACTCCAGCAGTTGCAGCAGTCAGGGACAGGCGCAGCAGCGGCTGTCCCCATTACCCTACAACTTGCGGCCACAGCCGCTCAGCCTGGCCAGCAGCAGTGGCAACTGCGGTGCTGCAGCTGCTGTCGTCCCTGCAGTAGTGCTGGCAGGGCACAGCATGGGTGGCGTGGTTGCGCGCGCAGCAGCAACAGCAGCATGGACACACCCAGAGCTGGGTGAGCTGACTGTGTTCATGTGAGGCACCCTGCAGCAAGCTGCCCTGCTCTCCTGCAGCACGTTGCAGGTGTTGGTGCGTTGAGCATAGGAGGCACTCTGCAGCAGCTGCCCTGCTCTCCTGCAGCACGTTTGGCTGTTGGTGTGAGATCAGAGCATAGGAGGCACCCTGCAAGCAGTCGTGCCCCGCAAATCAGCAGCTGGCAACGTCAATGCATGCCAGTGGTGTGTGAGTGCTATCCAGCAAACCATCATTGGTTCGACTTAGCTTGTTGCCGGTGCATTGCTGTGACTGCTGCTGCTGCCGCACCACATGCAGGGCCCGGCTCCCTTGCGCTGCTGCTGGTGCTTGCCTCACCGCAGCAGTACCCACCGCTGCTGCTGCAGCCGGGCCTGGCTAGGTTCTACAGCGGCGCTCCTGCGCAGCCATTGCCGCCAGGCCTGCCTGCTGTTTCGGTCCATGGCGGGTCTGCTGACCTGCAGGTGCGGCTTGCAACACACACAGGCAACCAAATTCACCATGTGCGCCCCTGCAAGTATGTGTGAGCTGACTGTCAGGAACTTGCAACTCGTCACAACTGCTGTCCTTGTGCACAACCAGCGTCGTTCGTTGCTGGGCATGTACCAAACGCACTGCCCGCACTGGCCGTCACCACTGCACAGGTTTCCCCTTACCTGACTCGGCTTCCACGCTCTGCTTTGAGGCTACCAAGCAGCAGCAGCAGCAGCAGCAGCAGCAGCAACAGCGTGGCTGCTGTCCTGTCTCTGGCCAGCCTTCATGTGCCTGGCGTGTGGCTGTCTGCAGGCCACAATCAGGTGGACTGGTGCAACCAGCTGGTGCGGCGGCTCTCAGCAGCACTGCTGGAGGTGCACGCACTGCAGCAGCAGCGCCTGCAGCAGCAGCTGGGTGAGGTGCAGGAGCAGCAGCGAGGCAGGGCGCTGCTGCGACAACAGCAGCAGTTTGTGATACAACAATTGCTGCAGAAGGAGCTGCGTGCCACCGGGCGGCGGCTGGCGACGCTGTCTTTTGCGTGGCAGCCTGGGCTGTGTTGGGGGTCGAATGACACGTGCGCCACCCCAAGGGTGCAGGCAGCGCCCGCCACTCCACCGCTGAAGCCCAGTCAACGCAGCAGCAGGGTGCAGCCCCGGCATGCCTTGCAGTCAAGGCTGCCGTTTGCATGGCACAGGAGGGTGTTGAGAGCGCAGTGTGACAGGCCTAGCAGAGAGAGAAGCAGCGGTACTAGTGGCAGCAGCACACCAGCATTTAGGACCCATGGGCAGCAAATGCAGCTGCAGGAGCAATGGCTGCAGCCAGGAAGCAGCACACCAGCAGCATCAGAACAAGAAGAATACGAAACGGGAACCTTAGGAGGGCAACAGCAGCAGCAGCAGCGTCAGTGGCCGCCAGACTCAGTAGCGGTAGGCACTGTGCTAGGACCCTCAGCACCAGCAGCGGCGGCATATCCCAGCCAGGGTGACGCACTGTCCGCCAGTGAAGGCCCGCAGCTGGGGCCAGCAGCAGCAGCACCTTGTGCGGCAGGTGGTGGCTGCCAGCCGCACCGCCTGCTGGCAAGTGCGGTGCATCAGCAGCACAATAGCAGCACTGCAGTGGGTGCCAGCTCGCATGGAGCACCAGGCATACATGCTGGCACCGCCATGCTTCTTAATCGCTACCTTGTGCATCACACGCTAGCTGCTCTGGGTGTGCAGCGCAGCACCCCCGGCACGCGAGAGCAGCAGCAGCAGTGGCGGCAGAGCAGGCCCGGTGTGCATGCATCCGAGTTGCTTCTGCAGGCAACTGCACCTGCAGACGTGCTGCTGGCGCAAACAGGCAGCTGCCCGGGTGCAGCAGCGGCTCCAGAATGGTTTGTGGACAGCCAGGATGCAGCAGCAGTCAGGGTGCCAGCACATCAGACCACATTCACAGCAAGGCCTTTGCAAGCAGCAGCAAGGGCAGGGGCCGGCGGTACTGTGTACTACTGGGACGTGCCTGCAGCAGCTGCAGCAGCGACAGGCAGCAGTGGCGCGGGTGCAGGACCAGCAGCTGATGTGTTCATGCTTGTTTCTGGCGCCAAGCCTTGCAGCAGCTTCCGCGTGTGGCTGCAGCAGCAGCGTGAGGGTGCCGGGCAGCCATGGGTGGATGTCAGCGCTGCCGCTGCTCCTCTGCCCGTGGTGCATGACCAGCTGGTGACCGAGGTGCGGGAGTTCAGGTGAGGCGGCGTGCGCCAACAGGTGACCGCCGCGCATGCCTGCAGGGTTGCTGTGCGCGTGTGCGGCTACCACAGTCGGCCCGGCCACTGTCATGTGTGCATGGTTGGTGACCCCAACGGGGCTGTGCACCACCATGGGGCTAAATTTGCATTGCAGAAGATGCATTTTGTTGGCTTATGGCACAAGTTCTGCACTGCGACTGCCACCTCACTCTCTGCTGGACTGTTGCCACTGCTGCAGCCGCTGGTCTGACGTAATGCATGGCAGGGACTACCTGCAGGCAGCAGCATGGGCCCTCACCCTCACCCACACGCAGCACCTGCTGCAGGGCAATGCCAGCCGCCTTGCTGTTTGGCTGGCACCTGCTGCAGCAGGTGGACGAGGTACCGCAGCCAGCAGTCTGTTGACGACATCACCATGCAGCCAGTGCCCGCAGTTGCCAGCCTGACTGTGCAGTGGCTGCCTCTGCAGAAGAGCAGTCGCAGCAGCAGCGCAGCAGCAGTCCGTCTGCTGCGCTGTGGCTCAGGCCAGCTCTGCAGCTGAGCCCCTCAGCGCTGCTGTGGCCAGTGCAGCAGCCAGCTGGTGGGACCATGCTGCTGCGGGTGCAGCTGCGCTGCCGCTGGTGCTGTGGGCCTGTCCCTCAGCGTGCAGGCCAGCAGCGCAGATCCGCAGGCTGGCTCACCAGCAGGGCTCGGCAGCAGCAGCGAAGCACCAGCAACAGCAGCAGACCTGTCGCGGCAGTCACAGCAGGCAGCACGCAGCTACAGCGGAGCTGAGGATGCTTGCTGGCACCCTGTTGTGGTGTTTCCCAGCGCGTGGGGTGTGGAGCACGTGTCGCTGGTCAACACCACCTGCAGCACATGCTCGCCCGCACCTGGCCGCCCACCAGCAGCACTGCAGCGCAACTGCTGGCGCACGTGAAGCTGCTGCTGCTGACGTGGCTGCAGGCAGGCAGCAAGGTCAGCAGCCAGCCCGGCAACACCGCCAACATGCGCAGCAGCGTGCGCCTGTCTGAGCTGGCGGCGGGCGCTGAGCTGCAGCTGCTGCTGGACCCGCGCTGCAGCCACACAGTCGGCCTGCGGTGGGATGTGGCCCACTCAGCAGCTCAGCTGGTGCTGACGCATGCGAGTGCCGCAGCCGGCATGGCAGTGGCGCTGCTGCTGCTGGTGTTGAGCCACCAAATGAGTGCACTGGTCCGCATAATGACCGTGGCACGCACAGGCGCCCTGCCAGCAGCCACCGCCAGCCCTGCCAGGGG
Organism: Scenedesmus sp. NREL 46B-D3; assembly: GCA_014080715.1. NCBI lineage: Eukaryota > Viridiplantae > Chlorophyta > Chlorophyceae > Sphaeropleales > Scenedesmaceae > Scenedesmus > Scenedesmus sp. NREL 46B-D3. The sequence goes on from JACERP010000185.1 coordinate 47,820, forward strand.
GCCGACGGCGCCAGCAGCGCAGGATGGACCCAAGGTGAACGAAGCAGCTGGCTGCGCCCCAGGGCCAGACCCAGCTGCTGCTGGTCCACATGGGAGAGGCTCCCCAGACCTGCGGCAGCTGTCTGCTGCGGCGCTGCACAGGATGCGCAAGCGCCTCGATGGAACGCTGGGCGGAGCACCGCCGCCACTGCAGAAGTATTTTACAACCAGAGCAGCTGCAGCAGCAGGCCCTGCAGCGGAGTTGAGCACAGCATGGTCAGCCTTAGATGGGCCGGGTGTCAGCACTGCCGCGGATGGCCCAGACAGCCAGCCCGGCTTGCGAGGAGGCGGGGTGTCAGTGCTGGAGTCACTGCTGGCAGTGACTGGTGACGCACGCGTGCTGCTGGCGGCTGGCCTGCTGGCGGCTGCAGCAGCAGGCCTCAACAGCCTCAACCCAAGCAGCCTGTGGCATCACCAATTCAGCCAGCAGCAGCCAGCAGCTTGGCTGGGCCGCCAGGGGCGCTGCAGGGCTTTGCTGCTGCTGCTGGTTGGCTGCTGCGCCAGGGCTTGGCGCTGCTGGGGCTGCAGCAGCGTGGTGACAGCCCTACCCTGGCTGGCGCTGTGTTGCTGCTGGGGGTGGCGCTGCTGTTCCTGCTGGCTGATGTGGGCTTGAGCGTGGCGGTCAAGTGGGGCATGGACTGGTGCAGCGGCGCTGTGGCAGCCTTCAACAGGTGCGAGATGCAGGCAGAGTAGCCATGCAAGTTGCTTCTGCCGTAGCTGGTCGGTTGCCCTGAGCAGCTGCTGCATGTGATGACCAGTGACACACAGTGATGTGTCTCTTTGCCCAAATGATTCATGCTGCTGCTGCTGTTGCTGCAGGTCTCTAACGCCTGACCTTGAGACCCTGGCAGCCATAGCCGCAGCAAGCAGCGGTGCTGCACAACCTGCGGCTCCCGGTGGCGGCAAGGGCGCGCCTTGCGCCTGCTCGCTGTGCGCTGCTGTCCAGGAGGCATGCGGCGCCGCGTCAGGCCCTGCTGGCCGCTTTCTTGGCGGGGGGCTGTGCGGCCAGGGCGGCTGCTTTGAAGGCAAGGCGCCAGCTGGCAGCCCTGCGTACAGCCCCGTGCAGATGTCAGCCAAGCTGGCTGCCCCAGGCATGATTGAGGCCTCCAGGCTCATCAGTGCTGATGGCTCTGCAGCACTGCATGCACCAGGCAGCGGCGGCGCTGCAGCTGGAGCACCGGGGGCAGCTGCGCTCTGGTGGCGCCAGGGACGGTGTCAGGCGCACTTTGTTGTGCTGCTGCTGCTCAGCATTGCAAACATCTCTGTGAGTGTTGCGGCTGTCCTTCAGAGTGGTAGCATGTGCATGAGCCTGGCAGGCGTACACTGGCATGACGGTTGGTTGCATGCAAGGAGGGCCTCATATCTGGTGTCCACAGCCGCTATGCGGCATGTACCTGCTTATTGTCCCCCCCGCCCCCCTGCACATGCACCCCTGTACTCAACAAATGTGTTGTTGCTGCTGATGTTTTGCAGCTTGGCCTGTCAGGAGCAGTGTTGCTGCTGTTCTCCACTTGGCACCTGCCCAGCGGCAGCACAGCGGCAGCAGCTAGGGTGGCGGAGCTACTTCTGGGCAGCAGAGCAGGCAGCAGAGCCGCCAGCAGAGCAGGCAGCAGGACAGCCAGCAGGGCACCAAGCAGAGCCAGCAGCCCCCTGCCAGGAGGTGGCGCTGCATCAGGCGGGGCAGAGCACCACACATCCGTCCTCGGTGCTGCCATCAATGCTGCGCGTCACCACCTGTCACCTGGCAGGCTCGCCAGCGTGGCGGAAGGCAACACAGCAGCAGCAGGCATGGCTGACCCAGGCAGCACTACGCATAGCTTTGCTGGCACAAGCACTGGCAGCATCAGCGACAGGGCTGCAGTGAAGCGGCCAGTGCGGAGTGATGCTGGGCTGGCTCTCGATGCAACAGCAGAAGAGGACGAGCAGTCAGGGCTGCCAGCCGGTGCAGCAGCGGATAGAGAGCTGCAGCTGGACCCCGTCTCTATACCAACATCGGGAGCAGCAGGAGCAGCAGCACAACAACTCCGGCAGCACTTCTTCGCTCCGGCATATGGGCAGCAACAGCGGCAGCAGCAGGAGATGGCACTTGCTCACCCGTCCAGCCTAGGGGCAGCAGCAGCAGGTGGTACCAGTGCCAACCACGGCAGCACTGCTGTTGCTGGCGCAGGCTCAGTGGTTGTAGCTGTTGCCTCAAGGCATGATGCCGCTGCTGCGCGTGCTGTGGCGCTGCACCAGCTGACGTGCCACATGTGCCATGCCTGGACGCTGCTGTATGGCTGCTGTTGGTTGATGCTGCTGCCGTCACTGCTGGCCTGGCTGCAGCTGCCGCTTGGTAAGTAAATGGCCCTGGCGTATTGCGGTTTTACTGCATCGCACGCATGCTCATGACCACTAAGTCTGGAGGGCCCCAGCTGCGCAGCATGAGAGCACGCACACTTAGGGTGTGCTTGCCAAGCAAGTAGGCTGCATGTTCCTTTCAGCCCTCATTACTTTGCTGACCAATCGCCGCTGGCCTGCCTGCCTGTGCTGCTTCTGTGTGTGTTCTGTAGGCCAGCAGCACTTGTCACACCCCCTGGATGTACTCCTGCTGCTGCCAGTGCTGCTGCACTGCTGCACCATTTCAGCCGGCAGGGTAGAGGCACTCGTGGGGTATGGCCCAGCAACGGCAGCAGAAGCTAAGCGCATACGCAATGATGCACGCAAAGCAAAGCAGCCCGCAGGCGCTAGCAGCAACAGCAGCAGCAACCCTGCATGTTTGCTGGCTGCTGCGGACAGTGCTGCAGTTGCGGGTGTGCACAGGGCAGCGTCTGGGCCTGTGGACTTGTACAAGCTGGTGGTGCGCAGTGCAGCGGTGTACATGTTTGCTGCGGCGCTGCTGGGCCAGTCTGTGGTGTGGCTGGGCGTGGTGGCTGCTGTGTCCAGCCTGATGCTGGGCGGGCAGGCTGCTGTGGAGGGCTGGCAGCGGCTGCACGTGTGGCTGCACTATGGGGGCGAGCCAGACCCAAGGATAGCAAAGCAGAAGGGCACTTAGCATGGTCAGGCAGCTGCATGATTGCTGGCTGCTGATTATGCATTACTCGAGCCTGGTAACTTGGTGGCTGTTTTAATGTGGCAGCTGATGCATCGGCTTCAACTTGGCCCAGTGAAGCGTCAGCTGCTGCAAGCTCGCATGGTTGCTGGTGCTCGTGGCCCCCACATGTGCATCTACATATCGCTGTTGCCACGCCTTCAGCGTATGTATGTGGCTGTATGCTTACCTTGGTAGTGTGTAAGCCTCCCAGACAACATGATGTCATGGCAACGTCAACTGTAACAAGCAGCAGCACTGCCTGAAGCAGAAGGGCATAGGGTTATGTACACGGTGGTATGCCCTAGCAGGGGTGACAAGCAGGGAGAAGCACAGTCCCCGACCTCCTCATGCAAGACCGTGTATGCAAGCAAAGCTGGCTTCACCCACTGTGGAATGATGTAGCTGGATGCACACTCGCGCTGCTGTGCATCAAGAGCGCTCTTAATTGGCTTGCGAATGAAGCAGCACGTGAGACACAATGGCTCTGCTGCAGGAAGGTCCGTGCTATTTATCAGAGCAAAACAGGAAGGATTCCAACGCAACTGCTTATTCCTGTGTATTTGAGCTGTGTCTCCATCCTTCAACAGTGAAGGTGAGAACGTGCTGGCCAGGTCGCCCGCTCTATGGAGTGTCCAATGCTGCCAGCCAGCCCATGGTGACGCCACCAGATGGACTGCATTTGAGAACCTCACTGCAAGTGCGTGCGCCGAGAGTGGCAGTTGTGTCCCCCAGCTAATTAGCAGTGCACCTCTTTTCCAACACCCTGTGATGAAGTGACCACTGTCCTCCTGTCAAACCACCTGGGTTTAGGTCATGGTGGCTCGCGTGCTGATGGGGTCTGCGAGGCTCATCCGTGGTGCGGAAACCTCCTTTACTTGCTTACCAAACCAAGTGGTGCCTAATGCCGCGTGAACATAGGAGGCACCTTCTTCGCTTCAAAATTTACTTTCACACAAGCTCAGCCCTTGATCATTCGCGTTTGCCATCGTGATCTTTCCACCAATAACAGCAGTGAAGTCCTCGAGGTTTCTGTTGCCGCCGCAAGCTACGTTTACGAGCACGACTGGGCATACAGAGCAGCAGCTACTGCATCGTTTTGTAACAGTGCTGCTGCACTGCTGTACCACACGCCACATCCAGGACAACGCTACGGCAATCAAATAACAGCAGCAGTCATGCGTGGGCCAGGACCTGGGCCTGACTACTACCATGACAGGCAGCGGGGCTACGGGGGCCCCAGGGGAGGCCTATATGGGGCGCCTCCAGGACCCCGCGGATATGGTCCCCCAGGGCCATACGGCAACAGAGGCGGACCATTCATGGGTCCTCCAATGGGTGAGCTAGCACAGCAGCAGCAGGATCCCCAGCAGGACTTGGAGGATCGGCTGCACACTTGATGCTCAACTGTTGCACGGCATATGTGTCAGCAGCGCAGGCTGCAGCCAGAAATATGCAGGGTATGCTGCGGCTGTAAAACATGTTGGTGCGCAAATTCCAGTTGAGTTTATCAACGAGGCGTGCTCAAGTGCAGGTGGAGCACCGATGCTGGTTGCCAACCTGCTGCCTCTGCTGCTGCCCTGCCTTGCAGGGCCCCCTCAGCAGCAGCTGCCCCCCACCATCCCAGTAGACCGAGAGAAGACGTGCCCACTGCTGCTGAGGGTGTTTCCCAAGCTCGGCGGGCACAACAGGTGAGGGGAGATGGAACAGCAGCTGCGTTTTAGCGGATTACCTGTGGAAGAGCAGAGGCGCCAACATGCACAGGAGCAGTTGAGTAGCATGCGGCACATGCAGTAACCATGCAGTGTGTGTGCGTTGTAGTTCCAACCAGGACTTCACTTGGTGGGTTTCCTGCATGCAGTACCGAATGATTGTTGCAACAGCATCGCAGAGCTTGCATGTTGCCTGAGCCTCTTTGCTGCCTTCCGCACCCTGCGCGCCCTGCTGCCGCCTGTCCCAGGCTGGAGGCGTTTGCCAAGCGCGGCGCCGAGCCCCCCGGCGAGGTGCAGGTGTACACCTGGCCAGACGCCACGCTGCGGGAGCTGGCTGAGTTGGTCAAGGAGGTGCGCCCCGACGCGCGGCGAGGGTGAGTGGCGGCAGAGGCCGGCACGGCCTGGTGCACAGTCCTGGTTTGCGAGGAACAGCCCTCATGCATTGGCGTGCAGGGTGGGGGCTGTGGGTGCACGAATGGGGCACACCTAGCTGACTGCGTTCATCTGGCAGCAGGCCGTGCAGTAAGTCCAGTGAATGTCATCCTGTAGGGACTGCATGTGTTGCAGGGTGTACTCATCAGTTGCATGTGTGGCTGCAACTCTGCTGACATGACCGTACCGGCTGCCGCTGCCTGCTGCCCTCTGCTGCATCCTCGCCGCGCTCGTTGCTGCGCTCGCGCTCTGCAGCAATGCGCGGCTGTCGTTTGCGTTTGTGTACCCGGATCGGCGCGGCGTGAGCGTGATGAAGCAGGTGGGGGAGGTCTACTCCGACACTCGCCGTACCCTTGCTGACGACGACAAGTCGCTGCAGCAGCTGCAGTTCCAGACGGGAGACTTCCTGGATGTGGCCATCTTGTGAGGGCGGGGAGGGCCTCGCTGACTTGGCGACGAGCCTGGCGCACACCAGGCTACAATCACAGATGCAGCGGCATGCAGTACCGCAGTTGCTGTGGCATGCAAGCCGGCTAGACAACCCTGGATGTGGTGCTGCTGTCAGGGCGCTGACGGGATGCTTGTGCAGCACAGCAGGTGATCAGCAACCACCCAGGTAGCAGCGCTGCTTCTGTTGTGGCATCAGTGGCAAGTGAATTGTCACAAATCATTTTTGGTGGTGCAGTTGGTGTAGCTGTGTGGAAGATTGGTTAATTTGGGGTTTCCAAAGCGTCTTTGATGTGGATGCTGCCCGCTGTTTACCCCCGTGGGTGCATTTGCGTACGCTGCATGCTATCAAGCAAGATGGCGTTCGCCCTGCCTGGCCTTGCGGTGTCAATGGTGTCAGAATGACATCTGTTGTCCAGCTGTTGCAAGACCATGTTTTTCTCTGCATAGTTTCATGTACTGCGCTTACAGGGCTTGTTGCGGCATGTCTGCAAGAGCGGCAGCCAGCTGGCCGCCATATCGGGCAAGGTTGCGGGTAAGGGCACCACGTGTGGCTCCTGCTGGCGTCTTGTCCTTGCTGGGTTGATGGCGTTGTTAGCGTCATGTTCATGTGGTGCTGCGAGCTCGTGGTGTACCAGCTCACGTCTGCCCAGGCTGCTGGTGTGTGTGACTGTGGTGCACCTGGTACTGCAGCGGTGTACTGCTGAAAACTGAGGTGGCAAGTGTCTGGTGGAGCGTGCCAGCCTGCAGCCGCTATCAAGCCGCGGAGTAAGTCGTCTTGCAGTGGTCGTCATATTATGACCAGTAATGCGTGTGTTCTGGCTGGACAGCAGAGTAGTGACCACCAGTCGGTCTGGCAACTGCTGGCGGAGGTGCAGCTTTGAGTCACTTCCGGCGCAAAGGGAATGATTTTGTGTTCTTGTACTACAGAGCACTACATAAGCCATCAGCATAAGGCTTGGTCAGTGCAGCTAACTACGGCGTGATCACGTGTGCCCGCAGCGGATACTTACACCGCGCAGACGCCTGGCATGAAACGTCGTGTGATCAAAACGTAAATAGGTTCTGGCATACGTTTCGTCAGCGAACAATCGTCGTTCCCGGGTTGACTAGGTTGAAGAGCGGCAACTCCGTTTATTGAAGCTTGACCGACCTCAGTCTTCAGAACGTCTTAGTAAATGCTTGTACAGGGGAGGTTGCAGCGCCTTGGCTGCGCTGGCGCACAGCTGCCAGCAAGGCCTTTGATGTGCTTGGTGCGGCCACTAGCAGCACGCCCGCAAGTAAGCATAGGTGTTAAATCCGGTAAAAGTTGCATACTAACGGTGATAAGCCTGCATGCTGTCTCAGTTCACGAAGCTGCGTAAGCAGCAGCAGCAGCAGTGGAAGCCCTACCTGGCCTGACCTTAGTTTCAACGCCAATCATCGTGCCTGCAGCTTGCAGTTCGCGTGACGTGCAGCGGATCAGCAGATCAGCCTTCAAGCAGCGACTATGAAGCAGGTATCCATAGTCAGCCGCTGCCACGCCTGCCGCTGGTACCGCAGCCAAACAGCTTGCAGCAGCAACCCCAGCAGCAGCAACAGCAGCAGCAGTGGAGGTTGAATGGCACACCTGAAGCAGCAGCAGGCGGTGGCGGCACCGGCAGTGGCAGCTCTGGCTCCGGCGGTGGCGGCGGTGGCGGTGGCGGTGGTGGCGGTGACGGTGGCAATGACGATGATGAGGACGAGCTGCTGGACCTGCAGCAGGTGAGCAGGGCTGAACGGCATGTTTCTGTATCTCAGGGACAGCAGTGGGACTGAGATGGCAGCCGACTTGCATCGTGCTGTGGCACAAGTCAAAGTGTTGTGTCCGCCACAGCAAGGCAAGAGCTCGAGCAATTGCCTTGCGAGGAGCCGGGCCCACTGAGTGCATGGCAAGCATCGAAGGTGCCCCGGCCTGCCAAGCTGTTGCAGGCGCAACAGCCCGCCAACGTGTTGCAGCTAGATGCACTGGTCAACATGATAAGGGCATGTGGAGTGCCCTGTACAGCACTACTACTCAGTCATTGCGCAGACCTTACTCATGGTGCTGTTGTGCTGCTGCTGTGTCACTGCGTGTGTCGCTGCTGCCAGGCCGAGGCGGCTGCAGCAGCAGCCAAGGTGCAGCTGCCTGCTGACATGGCGCAGACAGCCAAGAGCTTTGGTGTGCGCAGCACAGCGCTCGCCAAGTACATCAGCCTGCAGGTACACCGCACAGGCCAGGAAGGCGCATGCACCGGCGGTGTCTGCATAACCGCCTGAACTGTGTATGCAGCCAGCCAGGGCTTGTTATAGAATAGACACACACACTTGCTGTAGGCAGCAGAGGTAGCGGCATGCCTGCCTGGCTGCGCTTCCGTGCCTGCATCCTGCAGCAGCCGCTCAAACCCTGGCAGCCTCACCAAGCCGTGCTTGCTTGCCACCACCACCACTTCGTGTTGCTTCGCCAACTTGTCCGCCGCCTGCTCCACCCACATGGCTTGCTGGTGCGCGCAGTCGCTGGCGTTCTCAGGCAGCCTGGTGCAGCGCTTCCCCTGGGTCCGCGACCGCATGATCGCCGACGACAAGTTCCTGTTCAAGGTGGTGATAGAGGTGCTCATCGACTCAGGTGCGGGGAGGGGACAACTGCGGCACCGCCGCTGCTGCTCAGCAGGGGCTCTACTGTTCATATATATGGTGACTGCCGCTTCAGAATAGCAGTACGGCTCAGGCCCGATGCTGGCCTGCTAAGGACGGCGGTGGCGGTTATGCCCAGCAGCGGCCCTGCTGCTGTGATATTCATGCATGGCAACCTCCAGCCTCTCAACAGAGTTTCAGGTGACGCTGCCTGCTCACTGTTTGCTGCTGTGCACTGTTGCAGGCTGTGCCACTGTTGCTGAGGTGCGCAAACGAGGTGACGAGTTCTGGGCTGAGTTTGAGTTCTACCTGTCAGACCTCCTTGTGGGTGAGTGGACACGCAGGGCAGGCTGTGCAAGCATACTCAGTGTGGTCATGTCGACTGCGGCGCATAAGCCAGCCAGCACACAATCATTTGTTGATGTCAGCTGAGTGGTGTGCTGTTCAGGCGCTTGTCTGCAGCCACATCGACGCAGCTGCCGTGACTCCACCAGGTGCCAGCAAAGCTGCAGGTGTGGCGGCAGCTGAGGCAAGGCGAGCGCTGTGACTGCAGACAGCTGGAAGATGTATGCGCCTGCGCGTGAGCGTCTTGCGGCTGCCGCAGCCATCACTCTCTTGCGTCTGGTGCCACCTGCGCACGCTCACCTGCTGCTGCTGCTGCTGCTGCTGCTGCTGGCGCCCTGCCCGCCCTGCTGCCGCCCCACCAGGCTGCGTGATGGACGTCGTGCTGGTGTCGCTGATGGCGCCGCGTGCAGTGCTGGGCGGCAAGGCTGCTGCCCTGGGCCAGAGCGCGATGCAGAAGTGGCTGGCAGGCATCCCATCAGCAGCAATGGAAGCCAGCATCAAGGGTGAGGCGCAGCAGCGCGGCAGCAGTAGCAGCAGCCGCGGCAGCCACGAAGGGCTGCTGGCTATTCTGTACCACCATGTTGCAGCTGCTGTGTAGCTGTGGACGCACTACACCTCCGACGCGCTCGACTCTGAACAACCTGCAGCAGTGCGCGAGTAGAGCCGCATGCGTGCCGCCGTGGTCCCTGCACCAACATGCACCCCACGCACTTGCTGGCCGCCGGGCTGCCACACTGCCTTGCTGCTGCGCGGGTGGTGCTGTGCCGCAGGTGTGAGGCAGTACACGCTTGGCTCGCGCTTTGCGTGCCTGGGTGTGAAATTCCTGGAGTACAGCCTGGCGGGCATCGTGTGCGGCTTCATCGGCCAGGGAGTGGCCAACAGCCTCATGCTGCTCAAGTGAGTGCGGCAGCGTGGCTGCGTGATGGCTTGGCACGGGGCTGAGTGCGCTGCGTGTGCATGCGGCATCGCCCACACAGGGAGTGAGTGTACGAATGAGCTACGCTTGGCGTGGTCACCGTTTTTCTTAAAAGCGTGCGTAAGTTGAACGGAGAGGGCGTGTGTGACGAGAGGCGAGCTTATGCGCCTCCATGCCCTGTGCCGCTCCCCAGCAGGGTCACAGGGTCGCACACAGCTGCTTGCATGCTGCAGGCGCCTTGTGCGATCACGCCCTGGTGGGTCTAGCGGCTGCACGTTGGCGGCGCCCTTTGCAGTCTTGTTGGCTCGTGTTGGTGCAGTGGTTGGCGGTGCACGCACGCTGGCAAGCACCTTGACTCCCCGCTCCCTCCTGCTGGCTGCGCTGCCTGCCCCTCACTGTCCTGCAGGCGCAAGATTCATGGCGAGAGTGAGAATGACGTGGCTGTGCCGCCGCTGTTCAAGACAGCGCTGGTGTGGGGCCTGTTCATGGGCGTGTCCAGCAACCTGCGCTACCAGGTGGGCTGCCACGGCGGCCAGGCTGGCGCAGGCTGATGCTGTGGGCGCACTGCAGCTGCGGCGCTGTGGGCTGGGCTGGCAGTCAACATACACACACAAGAACGCACATAGCTGCACTTATGTTTGCCCCACATCGCAGCCTGTGCTTGTGGTGGATGCACGCGTCAGAGCACAGTCATGCTTGGCGGGGCAAACAGGGGTGCTGCGACTCACGGTTGTGTGCTGCCGCCGCCGTCCGCGCCCGTCCTGCAGGCCGTCTTTGGCCTGGAGCGTGCGGTTGACCTGACCATCGCCAAGCGCGTGCCAGCCATAGCATACGCAACCACCGTGGCCATCCGCTTCGTGAACAACGTCATTGGTGAGCATGCCCAGCATGCCGCAGGGCAGCAGCAGATGTGTCAGCAGTGATTCAACTCTGATGAGTGGGGTGTCCCTTTGCGTGCCTACCCACACCTGTAAGCTGCGGGCCTCAGTTTGCCATCCTGCAGCGTAGTGCTGCATTTTGCATGTACAGTGTATGGAACTCTGTGTTTGCCATCAACGTACCTTGCTGCTGCTGCTGCTGCTGCTGCTGCTGCTGCTGCCCGCTGCTGCACCGCACACGTGTGGCTGCTGCTGCCCGCAGGTGGTGAGAACTTCATCGACATGGCTCGCTGGGCGGGCGTGCAGTGATGGCGCGCCACGGCCCCAGGCCAGGCGCTGGCAGTGCCCGGCAGCCGGCAGCAGACAGGCGGGGGCTGGCAGCAGCACCAGGCTGTCGAGCCTGGCTGCATTCTGCACCCTCATCCTTGGGAGCCGCCTCAGCCATGTGGGCGACCATGCGCCGTGGCATTGCCCCGGCTTCCTGCTAGGGAGATGTGTGCGTGGCCTGAGGAAGAGCCACCGCCAGCCACAGGATAGAAGGCCAATGGTTTGACAGCGCATACATGTTGCATCTCCCATTACCAAACTCATCAAACATCAGAGAAGGTACGGGGCCTGCTGCGAGATGTGCAGCGTGGGCAGCGGCTGGGCCGGGTGGCGTCATGCGCAGCTGGGCCTAGTAGGGTCATGCGCAGCTTGGCCGACATCCAGACATTTGTGACACAGCCAGTCATGGCAGCGAACTCAGCACAAGGATGCAGTGCTTAGCAGTGATGGTTTGAGACTCCCTTTCAGTGTCAGATTGAATGTGCTGCTCAGCTATGTTGCAAGCGTCTAGTTCTGGAAACTGCACTCAACCACACTGCACGCGTTGTTGCTCCTGCAGTGTTGCCATGTTCATAATAAATGAATCATATCCCAACAGGTGGTGTGTGCCTTGCATGGCTGCTCTCTGGTTCCCATGCACGCGCTTGTTTTGCACTGGCCTGCCGTGATGCGGCTGCACACCAGCACAACTGGCTGCTCCTGCCGTTTCGCTCTAGTGTGTTCCTTGCACTACCTAGGCTAGCAGCGCTGCAGTCATGCACATCAGGGCTGCAGAGCTGCTGCATGCGCCATGTGCAGCAGGCGCACCACGTCCAGCGTGCGGTTGCGCCACAGCAATGATTGTCTTCTGAATTCTGTAAACTGTTTGCTTGACACAGCGGCCACACTGCACTTGCATCACACAGCGGTTGGTGCAGGTGGCGAGTGGCAAGGCAGGACTGCAGCATGTTGTTGTCTGCTGGACGTTTGCATTGTGAGAAGCAGCAGCACTCTAACCCAGAAGCTTTATTGGTGGGCCGTCTCAATTGAGTATGAAAGTAGAAGCAACACATTCAACCATGTAATTGAAACCTTCAAATCATTCTTGCCCTTAGGATTGGAGCACAGGGAGTGCTGACATACAAGCGTAGCCCTCGTCTTGAAACCCTTAGCCCTTCTGCTCATGACGATCCTGCAACCTGTTGCACTGGTACATACGGGTGTCGGCCGCTTACTGTACTGCAGTGTGATTGCTTAATGATCATGTACCCTGTCTGCAATGTACAACTCTGTAAACTGTGTTAGGCTGCTGCATGTCCGGGGAGAAGCCTTGGCACCACTGCAGTAGCACCGTCACGCCGGTACACGCTGTTACGTGCAAGCTATCAAGTTTGCATCATGTTTTGACAATGAATAGCTCAGGTTGCACAACATATAGCACAGTACTGTTCATCAAAACAACTTGAACCAGCGACAGTCGCTCCAAACCCTGGTTTTTTTTTTGGTTGTCCAGCTGGACAACCAACTGTCAGTTGCACGACGACGAGTTGCCATTTTCGCTAGCCATATTGCAGCGTAAAACTACTCACCGATCTGGTGATCATGCTGCCTCGACCTCTCAAGTGCTGCTGCCGAGACGTGTGTCGTAAAAATTTGCAGGACATGCAAGAAAGCCACCAACAAGGATGCTGCAAAAAACAAGCTATTACTTCACAACACTTACTTTTATACTCCTGCTGGGTAGTTCAACGGATCCACATTGCGCTTGCTGTGCGGAGATGTCTAAACAAAGGCAGAATGCTGGCAGGCAGTCATCAAAGCCTGCAATGTCAATTGACAAGGAAGGCCATGATCCCTCGTTTCTTCTAACTTCGTCCTTGTCACAAGAAAGCGGCATCTGCCCGAAAGCCTGCTACAGGAATGCAGCACCTGCTGTGCTGTATGAGAAGGTGGGCTGGATGGCTTGGCATGGGCTGAAGTGCAGCTCTAAGATCTGGCAGGGACTCCGGCTGCAAACATCAGTACATCCTGCATTCATCATCTTTCGGAAGGCCATGTGCACAGATACCACCTTGTTACAATATGAATAACCCTCATGAGCAGAACGACGGCTCGCTGGGCTAGTGCCTGAGGCAGGTTCAGTCCTGTACTACTGTATTGTATTGTGAGAATAGCTTGCTGCGCATGCGCATCACTGGTCACCATACTCTGCTAGTGTTTGGCGGACACACTGCACAGCTGCAAGCCTGATTTTGATCAGCAACGAGTGTTCGGTCATGCTCTGTACAAAGACATTACGCTGGGCATCAAAACCCTACCAGCAACCAAGCGCTGACGCAGGCCACCACGCCAGCCATGGGTGATGCAATGCAAGCGCCTCAGCTGTGTTGTCCTGCCTCACACCCAGTAGATGCATGTGCTCACTGAGCTCAGTACTAGTGTGACACTGCTGCTACACCTGGTCATGCTCCCGCTGCGGCTTCAGGCCCTGTTGGCTGAGCCTGGCACTCACGTGGTCAGCAGTGGCGCCCTGGCAGCCACCAGCGGCGCCAGGACCGGCCGCTGCCCTGCAGCCAAGCATGTGGTGAGGGAGGCGGGCTACGAGGGCCGGGTGTGGAGGGGGCCCGCCTCACCCAACAATGGCATAGAGGAGGGGTGAGGCTGACAGCAGCAGCAGCAGGGCCAGGGGCAGCAACAGCAGGGGCAGCCCAAGCCCGGTGCACTGCCACAACTCGCAGGCTGAGCGCGAAGTGGATGCGCACCCAGCCTGCCACGCTGCATCCAAGTGGCAGCCACAGCAGCACGAATGCATTAGGCAGACACTAAGCAGCTGGATTTTAACTGCTGCTCACAGTGATTAACAGCAGGGTCTTACCCTGAACGCATCACAACATACCCAATGGTTTTGCATTCATGCAGTGCAGTTCAGGGTTTGAGCCGCTGGCAAATGACCATGGCAAGATGAGCCACTGGCAAAATGAATCAAGCCTGATGAAAGGCGAAGAGCCCTGTCCACAACGCGTAGCTTGCAACTGTTTTCAAACGGCCTGTACTGTTTGAACGAGTCGCATAGACGATACACCTTCAAATGGCATAGATGCGCACCCAGCCTACCATGCTGCATTCAAGTGGCAACCAAACCAGGACAAATACTTCAGGTAGACACTAAGCAGCTGGTGATGAGTACCAGTGCGCAAAGGGGGGGGAGTCAAAGCACTGGCCAGCTCCATATGCTGCATGGTGCTGGTCGTCCTCGCAAGCTGTCATGCATCCTCAGCAGCACCTGCTGCCCGCCACTGCCGCACCAACCCGCACCTGTGCAGGGCATACCTGTCCAACCGCAAGGCCGCCGTTGATTTCCTCAACTCAGCCGATCGCGTGTTTGTGGTGGACGGCTATGCTTGCTGGGACCCTGCGGTGAGCAGCAGGCGACTGCTGTGCTGCATCGTGTTTTGGCACAGATGCAGTATCATATTGGTATGATGGCGGTGCTGCTTATGGATAGCAGCAACTGCTGACACTGCACTGTAATAGCTTACTGATCTGATTGCTAGTTTTGGCTGCTGTTGCGTGCTGGCTGCTGTTGCAGTGCCGCATGAAGGTGCGCGCCATCACCAGCCTTGCCCACCACGCACTGTTCGCCACCAACATGCTCATACGCCCCACGCAGCAGCAGCTGGCAGACTTTGGGGAGCCGGACTTTGTCATCTACAATGCAGGAGCATGCTCAGCAAGCAAGGTGCGGCTGGCTATGTGCTGCTGCATGACATGTAGTTACCACCCACCCATAAAAATCATGTGCTGTCTCTGCATCGATCAACCCTCATGAGCGCAACGACGGCTCGCTGGTCTAGTGCCTGAGGCAGGTTCAGTCTCGTGCTACTGTATTGTACTGTGTTGTATTGCATTATCTCTGCCGCCAGCACTGGCGTCAAACCAGCTTAGCATAGGCTGTGCTGTCTGCCTGGTTGCGCCTGCGTGACCTCTGCAGCGTGGTGGCGCGCCGGCCGCCGGCTGCACCAGCATTGACATCAGCCTGGGGGCCGCGAGATGGTCATCCTTGGCACGCGCTACGCAGGCGAGATGAAGAAGGGAGTGTTCATGTGAGGAGGGACGGGCGCTGTGACGATTATAATGGCTGACGGCATGTGGCAACATTGCTCATGTGCAACAGACGTCAGCCTGGTTCCAGGCTGGACATCAGGCCAGCCTGTGCTGTCAGGATCAGACCGCAGTAACCTTTGCAACAATAGTTCAAGGCTGTCCCAGGTGTCGGAGGACGAGCAAGCAAGTCGACAGGCTGCAATCTCATCTTTGAAGCAGTGACTGCAAGGGCTGCTTGTGCTCGCTTCTCCTCTACCGCAGATGGCAGGACCATGCACAAGTGCTGTTGGGACGGCCCCACATCGCAATGCTCAGCACATGTATCATGCAGTTGCATGTAGCTGCTCCAAATGTGCCACAGCTGCCTGCTGTTCGATTGACAGATGTCAAACTGCTGCCGCCTCTCAGGCTGCTGCACTACTTCCTGCCCAGGCGCGATGTGCTGTTCCTGCACAGCGGCTGCAACTCGGGGCACGCAGGGGACGTGACGCTCTTCTTCGGCCTGTCAGGTGCCCAGCAGCTACCCCGGCATGCTCCCTGCATGCCTTGAGCTGCTGCTGTTTGTTGAAGTTTGTTCAGCATACACAGGCGGGAGCACTGCATGACCATTGCTTGCCCCCCGCCAAATAGTCACTGCAGCAACCAGCCATCACCGGTTGGCTGCTGTTGGTGCACCCCTCTCTGAGGGTCCTTCACGGGACCACTGCCAGCACTGCCAGCACCACAAAGCAAACACCCCCCCCCCCTTCTCTCACTGCCAAGTGACGACGTGTCATGCTTCCTGCCACAGGCACAGGCAAGACCACGCTGTCCACTGACGCAGGGCGGCCATTCATTGGGGATGATGAGCACTGCTGGGGGCCATCGGGTGCGGGCAGGAGCGTCGCCAGGGACAACTCACGCTTGGACTGCACTGCCTGCTGCCTGCAACAAGCTGCTGCAAGGCAGCGGGCAGTACTGCGCATGCTTGCGACCCGCCAGGTCATGTGTGTGCAGCGCCAGCGGTGTGCTGGCCTGCAGCAGCAGGCAGTCTCTTTTCACCCACCTTCCCTCGTGCTTGCTGCTGCCAGGCATGTTCAACCTGCACAGGAATGGCTGCTGCCCGTGAACCAAAAGTGCTCATCATGCGCTGGTGCTGCGTGGCTGTGCTGCAAGCCTCCCCCCTCTCCCTCCTGTGTATGCACACCGGCAGGTGTGTTCAACATTGAGGGAGGCTGCTACGCGAAGGCCATCAACCTGAGCCCTGACAGTCAGCCGGAGATCTGGCGGGCCATTCGCTTCGGCACGCTGCTGGAGAATGTGTGCTACGACCCTGAGACACGCGAGGTGGACTTTGATGACTCGTGAGTGGCTGCAGCGGCTGCTGCTGCTTAGCTCACTCAGCTCTGCTGCAACTTTTGCACAGCTCTGGACCTCAGAATGGGTGCCACAGAGTCGGCTCTGTACTACATGGGCAGCAATTTTTGCTACGTTGTAAGATGGGCATGTAACAGATGCAACTGTTGGATGCATGGCAGCTGTGATTGGTTGCTGTAAGCAAGGCTTCTGCAGCTGTGCATGCCGCGAAGTTGATCAGACTACACTGACGGCATGTGTGAATGCACTGCCTGCAGTTTGAGGCCCACCTGGCGCTCCTGTTGACCTGCTCACCCCACGCTCCCTCTGCCGCCCTGCCGCACCACCTGCAGCTCCTTGACACAGAACACTCGCGCCTGCTACCCCATCCGCTACATACGCAACGCGGTCGTCCCCTGCATGGCAGGCCACCCGCGCAACATCATCCTGCTGTGCTGCGACGCCTTTGGCGTGCTGCCGCCGGTCAGCAGGCTGTCCCTCAGCCAGGCCATGTACCACTTTGTCAGTGGCTACACAGCAAAGGTGGCAGGTGCGGCGCAGCTGGCAGGCGCTGCTGCGGCTGGGGGGAGGACTGCACTGCAAGGGGTGGGTGGTCATGCAGTCCCTGCTGGTCTGGAGAGCGGGAACACCATTGCATCGTTGAAGACCTGCCCTTTGCTCCTGGTTCAACGTGGATTATCATGTCCCTCTCTGAAGAGAGTGAGACGCTTGCACTTGTGACTTGGGGTGCCCGCAGGGCCCTGCAGCAGGCGGAGAACTGCACAGCAGCTCACGGACAGGGCGGCAGGCGGCGGCTGGCGCTGTGCTGTGTCACCCTGCAGCTCTGCTGCTGGGCAGGGCTGTTGATCGCATGCATGACTGCTGAATGGCACACGCTGCGCTGCTGCCGCTGTGCAGGCACGGAGAACGGTGTGTGTGCGCCTGTGGCCACCTTTTCGGCCTGCTACGCTGGCGCGTTCATCATGTGGCACCCCCTCAAGTACGCTGCGCTGCTGGCAGACAAGATGCAGCAGGCGGGCTGCCAGGCGTGGCTGGTCAACACAGGTGAGCGGGGAGATCAAGTTGACACTTGCTCGACAAGAGCAGCGGTCCAAAGGGAGTCACTTTCTAGACACCGGTGACTGGTGACCGGTCGCAGCACCAACATACTGACGGGCCTGCAGCTGTAGCACTGCGGCGTGTGTGCGTGCACGCGTGCGGACCGTACAACCATGCTTATGCATGGCTGCTGCTTTGCCTATGCATCGGCTGGAGGCTTGCCATCGCTGGGTCCTACGGCAGTCGCGGCACCCACTTGGCAGCAGGTGGCGCGCGCAGCAGCCCCGCGTCAAGGAGGCATGCACCCACGCTGAGCAACGCCTGTGCTGCATTGCAACAACATGTGTGTGCACGGTGTGCCAAATGCACGCCTGCAGGCTGGTGCGGAGGGAGCGCTGGGGGTGCTGGCCGCCGCATCAGCCTTGTGCACACGCGCGCCATCATCGCTGCCATCCACAGTGGGGAGCTTGCATCAGCACCATGCGTGGCCAGCCCTCTGTTCATGCTGCAGGTGAGGCCATGGCACCAGCACTGAAGCTGGCTGAGGGCCAGGGGGGCGCCTCGGGCGCGATGGGTGGCGTCGCTGCGCGGCGACCCTGCTTCAAGTTTTACACGGCTGGCAGGCAGCAGTCAGCGTGCACTTTGATATGCAGTGCTGTGCAGGTATGTGTCTGACAAGACTGGAGGAGGATGGTACGCATACCTTGCATTCGATACAACAGAACAGAACATGCCGTACGCACGATCCCCTCCCCTCCCCGCTGCACTTGCAGGTTCCTGTTTGCTGCAGCGGCGTGCCTGCTGAGCTGCTGCTGCCAGAGCTGCAGTGGCGGGACAGGCGGCAGTTCACCGCCACCCTGTCCCACCTGGGGGTGATGTTCAGTGCGAACTTCCAGCAGTTTGCGGATGGAGGCGGCGTTGTTGGGCAGGACGTGGTGGCACACATCCTCACTGGCGGCCCGCAGCAGCAGCAGCAGCAGCAGCAGGAGGAGCAGCAGCAGCAGCAGCAGCAGGAGCCAGCACGCCTGCCCGGTGATGTTGCTGCAGAAGGAGCTCAACACCTGCCAAAGCAGCAGCAGTACAGCAGCAGCAGCAGCAGCAGCAGCAGCAGCAGCAGCAGCGGGGTCACCGCTCCTCACCAGGCAGGCAGCCTGAAGGTCAGCCGTCAACTGAGCCGCAGCCGGCACCACTGGCAGCAGCGGCTGCACTGTCCGTGGGCAACAGCAAGGGCACCCAGCAGCAGCAGCAGCAGCAGCAGCAGGGCCGTGGAGGCGCCAACATCGAAGCTCTGTATAGGCGCAGCAAGTAGCTGTAGAACAGCCGCTGCACAGGGCTGTAGATTGACCTGGCGGGTTGATGCACATGACAGTGCTGCTGTAGTGTGGCATCCTGATGTTAGTTGTGCTTTGCTCACAGGCTTCAACCAGCTTAGTGCCCGCAACTTCCCAACCACAGTCCTCCTGTTTCTAGCAGCTCCCGGCATGCCGTGCCGTCATGCGCATGCGCGCCTCCAACATGCGGGTCAGGCCAGTGGCCTGTGCTTTGCCAGCAAGGCCTTTGATCCCATGTGGCTGCTCGCCATGCCCATCCCACCACTGGTGGCACCTGCCTCACGCGGGTCGGGCAGTGCTGCAATCCTGTGTTATCAAAGCGCTCTGCGGCAGGGTTGCCCTTCAACTGTATGAGCCATGCAGGAGCGAGTTGAAACGGCCAACAAGCATGTCACTGCTGTTGTCACGCAGACTGCTTCTTGTGCCAGGCTCTTGCGCCACATCCTGGCAGCACCCTTGCCGCGCCGTGGCTGCGCGCAGCCGGCGAGCCGTGTACCTGCAGGAAGCATGGCACGTGCGTATGGTGTGGCTGTGCTGTGGCTCAGGACCCAGTGGGCGCATGCACACAGCCCTCCAGTGTCCCCGCACTCCCCCTGCGGGCAGGCTGCACATAATGCAGCTGTGAGTGTGTCACTATTCTGCAGTGCAGCTGCACCTGCAGGTCCTGACAGGCTGTATGGTTTCGCTGGGTACAGAAGTGACAGTGGCTGTGAAACACCTGAGTGAGCTGGTGTACTTGTGCTGGTGTGGTGGTGCATGAACATCTTCGCATGCAGTATGCAGGCACCTGGCAGTGTTTGTTGAGCCATCTCTTCCTTGTTTCAGGCAGATGCCATGTGGGTTTGCAGCTAGCTGTTGCCATCTGTGCCTTGCTGTCACCTTTATGAACGCCGTCACGTGTTTTCGAGAGTTGTATTGTCCTCTCACGGTGTGCACCCAGGTGCACTGGTTGCCTCGCTGGCGTGTAGTGTGTGGTTGGGGACACAACACATGACGGCATTGGGAGTGCAGCGGTCGTGCAAATTCAGTACACTAACATTGGCCATCAAAGGCACGCACAGCGTATCTTTATTTTACATGTCTCCGAGACACCAAGTTTCACAGTGTCGTTCATTAGCAGCAGTTGTTATGCACGCATTGCTTCTCTCGCATCCTCCCCCCTGCAAAGCCTCAAGGCTTTGAGCTCCTCAGAGCTACTGTGAGCGGCTCACTGCCCAGACTTGTTGTGAAAATTGTCAGGGCCAATTGGCAGTGCTATCTTGAGGTAAACTATTACTTGGTGCTGCTACGTGTCATGAGGGGTGCTAGAAGCTCATTCTGCACCACGGCATCTGTCCTGCTGCGTTGTGCCAGCTGCAGAGCTGGTTCGTTTTGACAGCAAGCTGATACTGCAGCTGCAGCGACTATGGTGTAATGCCCAAACACACGTCTGTATGGAATTGCCCTACCATACCAGACAGGCTGGGCCGGTGTCCTGCCCAAGTAGATTGTACAAGTCGTCCCTGACAGGGCTGCCTTCTCAGGCATGCCTCTCCATATGCCAGGAACCCGCTACTGAGACAGTGTTGTCAGAACTTCTAGGCTACTGCGGACAGTCCTGCTTTGACCTGTATGTGAGCTTGGATGGCTTACTGCGTGTGTTGCGCACCTTGTGCAGGCAGTGCTACCTGCAGAGCTGCTCACAACCCTACCAGGCTAGGGTTGTACTACTGAGCGTTGGCAGATGACACGCAGGTTGCGACATTCAGTGTGTGCTAGAGGGTCCTAGAACACTGAGACAAGGCTGGACCGTAGCTGTTGGAACATAGGACGGCTGTAATCACTTACAGGGTTGCTGTACAGTGGCACACTGGGCAGTACACGAACTCTGGCAGTGCTCATCACCATGCACACTCGTGGTCGTGAGGGTGCTATATGTACAGACGCAAACATATTTCACAGCTTGACAGGTTACCTGGGCAAAGAATCGCAGACACCATGGCATCAGCCCGGCAAGGGTCTGGGGCTCTTGTCATGACGAGAGAGTCTCAGGCACTCAACCTGAGTAGAGGAACAGGCCTACGAATGTGCGTTTGCTTTACGGTCAATCAGTGTCATCTGCATGTAAACACGCCTTGCTCAGCTCAGCGTAGCGTACAACCTGATACAGAAGCTTGACACCTTGCTGATCACTCAACGTTACAAGTTGTTGTCGATCCTAGCATCAAACTTGTTCATCACGCTATCCTGTAATAAAGGAGGCAAGGAGGCGTGCCCAGGCTGAGCAACAGCAGCAGCGGTTGGCAGTATGTCGCGGGGAGGCTCTGGCTATGATAGGCACATCACAATCTTCAGCCCAGAGGGCAGACTGTTTCAAGTTGGTGAGATCTTACTGCTTGGACGATCTGGGCTGACTGCAGGGCACAGCAGCAGAGGTTGCATGTGAGGGTGTGTGTGCTGCTGTGTGCTGCTGCTGCCCTGATGATGTTGCATGTGCTTCAAAAGAAAAGGCAGCCATGGCTTATATTTCTGTTGATACGGGGTCCTGAATCAAGTTTAGGCAAGCATAGGTATGCTGTCTGCATGCATGAGGCTCCTGATGTGAGCATGTCAGTGCTTGCCA
The DNA here is from genome assembly GCA_014080715.1 of Scenedesmus sp. NREL 46B-D3. NCBI lineage: Eukaryota > Viridiplantae > Chlorophyta > Chlorophyceae > Sphaeropleales > Scenedesmaceae > Scenedesmus > Scenedesmus sp. NREL 46B-D3. Next base: position 69,024 of record JACERP010000185.1, read on the forward strand.
GTGCAGCTCCATGGGATTGCAGGCTTGTGTCGAAGGATGACCTTCAGAGCATCTACGCCGCAAATGCTGAGTGAATGTAGCAGCCACATGAAGCAGCCCAAGCACATGTTGTGTGGCACCCTCTTTCGTGGTACGGCCTGCATGGACCTGCGTGCGCCTTGCTGCTATGCATGCATTGGTTCATCAATGCTCTATGTGGCAGCCTCAAACTGCCTGCTGCTGCTGCTGCTGCTGTTGCAGAGTATGCATTCAAGGCAGTGCGGCAGTCTGGTGTGACATCCATTGGCGTGCGTGGCAGTGACTGTGTGGTGTTCATCACGCAGAAAAAGGTGTGCACCTGCACCCTTGCATAGAGGGGCTGCATGTAGGGCTGGGTGGCGCCGTTGCTCCGCACACTCTCTGCAGCACACAGCAGCTGAATCAGTGCCAGATGCGTGTCAAGCCCTGACAGCAGCGCTGTCTGCAAGAAGCTGCAGCAGGGGCATCAGCTGTGGCTGTTCGTAGCTGGATTGCAGCAACAGGCGTTGTGCGCTGAGCAGCGCACCTGCTGCACTGGGTGCAGCTTGTTGCAAGCTGGCACGCCGCCACTGTCACACGACACCACACAGGCAGCCTGCGCAGGCCTTGGGACCTGGGTGTGCGCAGCACCAGTGGACCGCACGCCTGTGCACAACTTCACAACATGCTGAGTTGGTTGTCGTGTGGTTGTGCTGCATCTCTCACTGTTGTGAGCTGCTGCCCCTGCTGCTGCTGCTGCTGCTGCTGTGTGCCTCAGGTACAAGACAAGCTGATAGACCCCACCAGCGTCTCGCGCTGCTACCGTATCACCAAGCAGATTGGCATGCTGGCCACAGGCCTGCCAGGTGAGGCGGAGCCTGCCTGCTCGCCTGCCTGTGCACGTGCCGGCAGGCGGCAAACTGCGCTGCCGGCATGCACACGTGACGTGCAGCTGACGCTGCATGTGCAGTGCCCCGCCCCCCTTTTGTTGTGCTCAGTTGCTGGCACTTCTCCTGTCAAGTGCAGGTGGCAGCCCAACGCTGCGTGTACCTGCAGCACTGCGCACCTCATGTGCCTCACAGCCCGCTTCCGCACCTGCTGCCCCCCCCCTGCTGCCCCCAACTCACCCCTCGCAGCTGATGCGCGCAGCATTGTGCAGCAGGCGCGCCACCAGGCTGCTGAGTTCCGCTTCACGTACGGCTACGAGATGCCCGTGGACTACCTGGCCAAGGTGCTGGCTGACAAGGCCCAGGTCTACACGCAGGTGGGGGGCTGGGGGCTGTGCTGGTCATGCTGGCAACGGCTGGGGGTGCTGTGGAAGTGCACAGCACGCCACTGTTTGTGCAAACATGCCACCCATTTTCTGTTGATGATGCACGTGGTCGCCATCACAGCACCACTGCGGGTCTATACAGCCGAAGCGCAATGGACGTCTGGCTGGACAGCAGCAATGCAACCTCACGTTCACTTTTTTGCGATTCATCCCAGTAGAACTTCACCCTAGCACCCCTGCTGCATGCCCCGGCTGCCCAAACTGCTGCTGCTGCTTCTGCGTCCGCTGCAGCATGCGTACATGCGCCCGCTGGGGGTGATCAGCATGCTCATCAGCATGGACGAGGAGCGCGGCCCATGCCTGTTCAAGGTGCGCGGGCGTGATGCGATGCGGCGTGTGACTCAGGGGCTCACTGGGCACGCCCAGCCCATGGGCACAAGCGGCTGGTGTGACAGGCAGCATGCTTTGCACTGTGCTGGCAGCAGGCATCATGTGATCCTGCTGCAGTGTGCGTGTCTTAAGCCAGCAAGCAACAGTTTCAGCTGCCGCCAGCTTGTGCAATGCAGGTGCATGCATGCATGCATGTGCCTCGCCCTGCCCCCCCCCCCCCACACACACGCATGCGCTTACACGCACGCGCACGTGCGCGCGCAAGCATGCGCACGCACACATGCCATACGCACCCCAATTTGCGCGTCACACCTGCTGCTGCCTGCTGGTGCACGCGTGCAGGTTGACCCTGCCGGCTACTACGTGGGCTACAAGGCCACCGCCGTGGGCGCCAAGGAGACCGAGGCCATCAACTTCTTGGAGAAGAAGGTCAAGGGGGGCCCCGAGGCAGGCTTCAGCTACCAGGAGGCCTGCTGCACAGCCATCACAGCACTGCAGGTGGGGGGCGGCGGCCGGGGAGGGGAGGGGAGGGCAGGGGAGGTGCACACAGTCATGGGGTAGGGGCGCTGCGGCGCTGTTGTAAGGTCTGGGCAGGCTGGGCGGCTGCCGCAGCTGCCCTTTGGGCATGCTGCGCAGCCATCACTGCAGGTAGTCAGGCGCTGGCATTGGACCCAGCTGGTCAACACGTGTGCCCAGGTGTCGGGTTGTGGTTGCGGGGTTTGTTCACTTTGTTGGTTGCAGTTGCAGCGGTGTAGCTGGGTGTGGTGCGGTTGTGGCCCTGCGTGTGTTGTGCCTCTGCAGGGCTGCCTGCTGCGTCCTCCACCGCTGCTCTGCTGCCTGCCGGCTTAGCCCGTTGCCTGTGTGTACTTCTGCCCTGGTGCTGTTATCTCACGCTGCCTCCTTTGGCTGCCCTGATCTGCAGAATGTGCTGAGTGAGGAGTTCAAGGCGTCTGAGATGGAGGTGGGCGTGGTCACCGCCGACAAGGGCTTCAGGGTGCTGTCGGTGGAGGAGGTGGACGCCTTCCTCACAGCCATCAGCGAGAGGGACTGAGCAGGCGCAGCGGCTGCCGCAGCGGCAGCGCAGTGTCAAGGCGTGACAAGGTTCAAGCTGGAAGAGGCAGGGGCTATCTCAGGCATGCTTGGTATGACGTCGAGAAGCAGGTGGTGCCTCCTACGTTAAACGCTCTTACAGCAGCCGCATGTAGGGACTTGTTCAACTGATGCTAACTGCAGCCAGCGCAGGTTTTGGTGTGTGTGCAACGCTCTGCGGTATAGTAGTACAGAAACAAAGGGCACCTGTGCACCGGCATTTGATGCTGTTGTGTGAACAGCGACAGACTGCAGAAGCAGGGTGTTTTGCGGCGTTTATGTACTGCTGCTGTGTTTGCAGTTGTGACAAATGGGCAGCCCAGCAGCACGCACGCACTGCATGCTGCCTGCTTGTAGCACCAGCCGATATGCCAGTGCTGAGAAGCATTGTCGCGCATGGTTTGAATACAGCCGCTCTGGCATTGTACTGCAGTTTGTCACCAAGCTCTGCAAGTGCACTGTGGTTGGCGCAGCGCCGCCATGAGCAGTGCGCATGCATTGTGCATGGTACTGGTGACGAAGTTGGTGTCATGTCCTCACTCGTCACCTACTAGTAGCAGCACTGCTCGCAAGGTAAAATGGGGGCCCCACTTTAGCATGTGAATGCCGCATTTGCTGCATTGATTGTGTAAAACATGTCTTCTTGCAACCCTTATCAAGGTAAAGCATGTCTTCTCGCAACCCTTATCAAGGTTCATACATCTGCGGCACTGTTCTTGGCAATTTGTGTTTCCTTGCAGCCTCTCATAAGTTAGTGCTAATGCTCATCACAAGTCATCGTTGTCAGTGCTGCATTGTGCTTTTATATGTGCTTTTCTGCACCCTTTACAAAATGCACGATGGGCTGCTGTGACAGAACCTGTGAACTCTGCGGTTGAACCGCTGCGCTTCCGGCGGTTAACGCTCTTTCAAACTGAGCCCCTTGCTATTTGGAACAGAACGAAAATGACTATGTACAGCGCTGGTGATGAGCGCTTTGTTTGCCCAGTCACCGTTTGCTGTTCGCTGCTTGCTGCCGGACATACCAGGTGCCTGCCACTGCGAAGCCAGCGACGTGAGCTCAGTCTCCACTCGAGTGGCAGCAACTTTGTTGTTACTGGTATTGATATGAGAACATTTTTTGGTGTTGTTCACAGTGCATGACATGCAAACCATGTTAACGTTTAACGGCACGGACAGCGCACGGATTGCTCCGGCGACCTGTACAAACCGTGCACCGCAACCCGTTTCTCTCACTCTTCCAGAGTTATTGCTTTACTGAATAAGTTCATCTTGCATTGGATTTGACTACCAGTAGCCGTACCCGTTCCATCGTAAAGCGTGTGTGTGCAACTTCAACTTGGTTGGTCTGCTCATTCAAGGGTAGCGCCCTCCAGCCTGCATGCACTTGATTTGAAGAAGATGAACACATTTGCTTGAAATGTGACTGAACTCTGCAACAACAACATGGCAGCCCTGCAGAAAACAGCAGCACAGCACAGGGCTGATGCTGCAGTAGCTGCAACTATGAAGCAAACTGGGGACACGCTGCTGCAGGAGGTGGGCAGGGTGCAAATCGTGCAAGACGGGAGGTGGTTGTAGCATGCAGCAGAGCAAAAGCCAGGAGTATTTTCAGTGTTGTGGTGCTGTTGGAAAAGCTGTAGTATCAGTCTCGCTTATCCCAACCGCCTGGCTGCACAGAGCTGGAGCAGAGCTTTACAAACAGCACCACAGCAGTGCAAGCACGGTTGAGACAGGCAACACATGATGAGCGTTGGTTAAAAAAGTAACAGGCACAAGCAGCTTCCTTATGATGCCGTTGCCCTGCAACTGCCTTAAGACTTGCTCTGCCTTGCCCGCAGAGGTATCAGGCCTTTCAGGAAACCATCAGCAGCGGCGCATATGCAAGCCAAAAGGAGGTGCTCATCGCCATTTACGACTTCATTCAAAGTGCCGACCTGTCTACAGGCCCTAATGCTGCAGCTGCCACCACCACCAGCAGCAGCAGCAGCGGCTTGTTGCCTGTCCATGCCGAGCTGCCTGTCGAAGAGCCGGGCTGGCAGTGGTGGCTGCTGCGGCCACCAGTGCCGACACACCGTGGCAGGGCTCAGCAGGCAGCAGGTGATGCAGCAGCAGGCGCTACACATGGTGTCAGCAGTGGTGGCGGTAGAACACGAAAGCGTCAGTCCATGCTGGCATCGCTCGCAGCTTCCCAGGCTACGGCTCCTCCACACGTGTTGACCTGGGTGATGGCAGGTACATGCTCAACCTGAGCATGTCTCCCAGCTGTGAGAAGCTGGCTGGCTGGCGCGTCAGGCTGTGGGTATGCGCTGCAGAAGCTCAACACCAGCAGCAGCAGCAGCAGCAGCAGCAGCAGCAGCAGCAGCAAGGGCCCAGTGCAAGGGATGACCAGCTGCCGTTTGACGCTCAGCTGCAAGAATGGTTGCCTGGACTGAGCATTAAGAGCTGTTTCCTCTGTCAGGTGACATGGGGGACAGCATTCCCCAGGACTGGGAAGATGACATCCTGGGCCCGCCAGAAGCAACATCAGCAGGTGCAGCCAGCAGCAATGCTGCAGGCCGTGCAGCTCTAGCAGGACCAAGCAGCAGCGTGCAGAGTCCCTTCAACAGCACTCACAGCAGCATGCACAAGTTGTTCTTCTACACCACAAAGGCAAAGAATAAGAAGCCCAGCAGTACCACCACCAGCAGCAGCAGCAGGCAGGGTGATGCAGCAGCCAGGGGTGGGAAGTGGTATGTGGTGGACACCAGTGTGGGCTGGTGTGTGCTGGAGCCCAAGCAAAGGGCTGCGGCAGCTGGAAGCAGCAAGAAGGTAGCTGCAAAGCCTGCAAGCCAGAACAAGCGCAGCAGGTGAGGGGCTGCTAGTGGGCACATAGATTGCGTCTGGTGTTGCTTTGTGTGCCATGACCGTGATGAACAACCACAACAGTGGCCTCGGGCATCGACCCTTGCCAGCAGTTCTGGCCCAGACCATGCCGCGTGGGAGAGGCTGTCAACGATCCACTACCAGCTGCTAGCAGTATAACACTTTGCTGCTGCAGCATCACTCAGCAGTGATGATGACAACCGTCTTCTTAGTCCCTCACATGTACGGTGGCTGCACGTCCCTGAAGTTCACTCAACACATGATATGCTGCGTAGATCACATTGGGAGTTTTGTGCAGCACTTGCACCCGTGTCCCTTGCAACATATTTACACAATCTGCTGCTGAGCTTCTGTCGTGCAACTTGCTGCAGGTCATCATCTGCTGAGCCAGGCACTGGAGGCTCTGCCTCCACGGCTGACGCAGCAGCAGCAACAGCACCAGGGACGCTGGCAGCAAGCGGCAGCCTGCCGCTTGTGGCGCCACTGAGTGGGGCCACAGGGCCAGTGGCTGCAGTGCCAGCAGCAGCAGCCACTGGCCTGGGGGGCCCGCGGCAGCACCCTCTGCATGGACCGCACCTGCCATGAGTGAACCTCCAAGCCCAGCAGCTATGGCGCCGCCTGCTGCTGCTGCTGCTGCTGCTGCTGCTGCTGCTGCTGCTGCACCTGCTGCACCTGCTGCACCTGCCGCAATGGCAGCAATAGGTGGCAGTGTGCAGCCGACAGCTGCAGCACAAGCCAGTATGCAGAGTGCTGTTGGCATGCTCACCCAGCGCATGCAGCGGTTGCAGTTGAGTCATTACAAGGTGCTGTCAGGTTCTTCCCCCCTGCTGATGCAGCGGGGCCGCCTGGGCCTGGGGGCAGCTGTCTGACCCTGCAGCTGCCGCCCAGCTGCAGCAGCTGCTGCTGACGCAGGATGTGAGGGACGCCCATCAGCGCAATGCGCTGCACCTGGCAGTCACCAACAGGTGAGATGCAGCACTGACCTTGTCTGAGGCAGTGGTGCTATGTTCTGGCCTGCAAGGTGGCTGCAAGGCTTGGGAGCCAGCACACCAGTCCAAGGGCCTACTGGACCGCCACTGTCCGAAGCATGGTGTTGATCACAACTTCCGCTTCCAACCCTATTATGGTGCTGCGGCAGCACTGTGAGCTGCTGTGTGCACCTCAAGTGTCATGCCGGACGGCTAACTGCAGAGCCGCCCCCGTTACTCATCACAAGCTGCATGACCATGCACACCCCGACTCGTTGACGCAAGGATTACTTTGCAGGCGAACCGCTGTTGATGTGGAGTCGCTTGTGCCAGGGGGGCTGCAGCAGAAGCTGCTGGATTCCTGCTGCAGCCGCCCCTGCTGGGCAAGCTGCAGGAACAGGGCAACAACCACCGCGCCCGCCGCTGCTGGTGGCAGCCAATTGGGGGCAGCCGGAGGTGTACGGCAGGCTGCTGGCAGCGGCAACAGCAGACGTGCTGCACACCTTCACAGTCAGCGGTGAGGCGTTTACCAAATACCAATTACCAATACCAAAGTTGACAAGTACATGTTACTATGTACCAGCTAGAAAAGGTTACCCGCAACCTTCAGAGTTTGAGATCAGTTGATCGCGGTGTTCAGCGCCGTTTGGGCCATGCTGACTTGCACCACTGCTTCTTGGTTGCAAAAGTGTTTGATGCGTGCGCTGACCTTGGGGGCCCCACCTATGTTTGTAGCGGTGTTGGTCTTGCCACCTGGGCTGCCGCAACGTCCCAGTTGTGATTGCAGGACATCAATGGTACAGTACAATATTTGCTGCTTGTGTTGTGCTTGCTCTGCCTCCCTTCATCCCTTCAGCTGTGCTGACTTCTTCTTGACGTTTTGGACCCCATGAGCCGACGTGTGGCTCCTTGCAGGGTGGGCCAGGGGCCCTACTTTGGTAATTGGTAATTGGTAAATCCCAAAGTAGGGCCACAGGCCCACCCACTAAGGAGCCAAATAAGGCTCTTAGAATTGTACGCAAGGCTGTTGGATTGGTCCAGCAGCTGGCAATGTGCACAGCACAAGATGCAACGGGCTGTGCATGCCTCATCATCACACAACTGGCCACCTCCCTGCACAATATGCACTGTTGGAAATATCCCACTGGTTGCAAAGCAGCTGCTGTTGTCTCGTATCAGTACCGCATTCATATGGAAGCACTGCGCGCTGTTGCACAGTATTGGTGAAACCACCTACGCCCCCCGCCTCCCTCTGCCTGCCCAACTGACCTGCCGCAGGCTGGTCGCCACTGCACCGGCTTGCACAGTCAGCTGCACAGGCTGCAGATGCTGCTCAGCGCGACCGCTTCATGCAGTGCATACGCGCCACAGTTGAACGGCTGGTTGCTGTTGACCTGCAAGAGGCTCTGCAGGAGGTGGCAGGGGCAGCTGCAGGCCAGCTGTCAGCGGAGCAGCAGCAGCAGGCCATCCATTGTGCAGGGCAGTGCGTGCTCAGTTACATTGATGCAATGCCCGTACCTCCCGCCGCTACATTGGCCAGCAGGTGCTGGCAGAGATGGACGTTGTACACCTGGCACAGCAGCATTTTGGTATGATGGTTCCGATGGTCATTGCTGCCTTCCAGGGCATCTCACTAGCCTGATTGACTGGCAATGCTTGGGCGACAGCTGAGCGAGCTAGCGCTATTTGCCAAGACGCTTCAGCATTGATCTGGCATTTACACATGAACATGGCTGATCGGGCATTTTCACATGAACATGGCTGCTAGTTGCTGCTGCTTCTGTTGTGTGGGCAGCCGTGACTGAGCAGTTGTGAATACATTACATTACATTACATTACATGCTCCACCCAACAAGGAGTGGGAACCCCATTCAGGAGCCAACGAGAGGCCCATTGGGGGGGGGGGGGGGAAACCTCATAGAATATATCATCGTCATCAGAACAAACAGAAGAATCAGCAGAGAAATATTCGTCCGCTGCATCGATCGCTTGAGCAACATAATCCAAAGACAAGAAGGACTCAGGGTCCGCCTCCGGGTGGCAGCGCACCAAATAGCAACAATGCACAAAGGCAGCCACAAGAGCAGGTTGTTGCCGCATAGAGGTCATCATATGCGAACCACCTGGCTGACAAGAGGCTATACTACCCCACGTATGTGACAAACCTCCAAATGATTCAAAAAGGCAAGCAAAACGCTCGCGAACTGGCGCGTACAAAGGACACTAAAAACCATGTGAAACTCGTCCTCGACCTGACCCAAGTGGCATCCAGGGCGTTGGCATGTCCGATCAGACCGCACCAAAGGCGGACGGTGCCACCTACCAGTGCATACACGCAATCATGGGCACCAAGTCGGAAACGAGCCAGAGAACCAACATGCTCCCTATTGAGCCCAGCGGTCTGCAAAACATATTGGGGGCACCCAGACTCAGGACGCACAGACTGCAAGTTATCACCCGGGCAAGCAGCAAACCATCGTTCATATGTACTGTAAATTCCAGCCCCGGTGACAGCATCACGTGGATTCTGCGAGCACCCCTGCCACTGCTGATACAAACACCCCTCAAATGCACTTAATACTAACACTACTTTGGCATCCAGATCCACAAAGCTTTGCAGCCGCGGCATAACCGCAGTCAACTGCCGGGAATGATCATGTGTATAAGACAGCACACGCTGCAACTGCCTGCACCATAAAATATTATGCTCGACGTCTGAGACAACCGCAAATTCTCACGCATTGCGCGCCCCAACAAGGAAGCATCACCCAATCCAAGCCCTAATTCCACATAGCTAAAGCTGCACGCAACCAAGTGCACACCAAAGGTTGGGCACCAAACTCCCTCGAGTAAAGCATGCGGCAAGTGGATTTGCGGACACGACCTGCAATAGTGCGCAGAAAAAGGTACTGGACTCTGCTAATCACATTGTCCTGCAACTTGCCGACCAAAGAAGCACCAGATCCAGGTTGTCTCAGCAGAGCTGGACCCCAGACCTCTGAGCAGTAGCATAAAATGGGGGAGACCAGCGTGTTGAACAGTTGCACTTGCATTGACAGGTTGCTGACGCCATGCTCCTTGCACCTAGCCAACATTGCCCACATTGCCCTGCTGCCTGCAGCTGCTAGAGCCTCCGTGCAAGCAGACACACCTTGGGTGGCATGAAACTGAACACCCAGGTATTTGAACTGATCTGACATAGGCACCTGTTGCCCCTGGTACTGCCATACTGCTGCACCAGTATACTTGCGCTTGCCAAACACCACTATCTCCGTTTTGCCCACATTCACCTGCATATCATACTCGCTACAGAAGGACTGCAAAGCATCCATTAACTGCTGCAGTTTGTGAGATGTTTCTGCCAGCAGTACCAAATCATCAGCATACAGCAAGAGCCTCACCATCCTGTTGCCTAGAGCGGTACCACATGCCCCACAACGGTCGCTGAGCCACTGCTCGACTCGATCAATGAAAATGCCAAAAAGCATGGGGAGAGGGGGTCCCTTGCTTTACTCCAGGGTACTGTCAAAGGGCTGTCCGACATTGCCAGCCATCTTGTGACCATAGGTGCATTCCAGTACATGGATACAATCGCTGTCAATATGTTGCCACGCAGTCCAATGTCTGCTAAGCATCGCATGAGAAGATCACGCCGCACCAAGTCATACGCCTTCTTGAAGTCAACAAAGCACGCAAACAGCTGATGGCCGCGCAAGTGGCTACGATCCACAAGGTGCTTCAACACAAACACATGATCACACGTCCTATGTCTCTCCCTAAAGCCTGCCTGACCCCAGGCTCGGAACCCATGCTTTCACAGTAAGCTGAAAGCCTCTTCTCAATCAGCATGCTGAACATGTTGCCCATCACAGAGCCGACAGCAATGCCTCGATAGTTGTCCAGTACACTAGGGTCGCCTTTTTTGAACACAGCTGCAGGTACGCAGAACACCAAACGCCCGGCACTTGGCCACACTTGTACACTGCCGAGACAACTCACTCAAATCCTCATGTAATAGATACACATGCTTCTTATACCCTTCACTGGTGACATAGGCTTCATAAGCTCCCTTGAAGAGCTCGCCCCGCAATCCATCAGGACCAGGCAGGCATACGACCGTTATGCATCCGCAACAACACTGATTCCACCTCGTCGGCAGCAAAAGGCTCATTCAGATGGGCTGCAGCTGCAACAGCTGGCCCGTCCTGGCACTCAGAGAGCAGCTTCGACATGAAAGAAGCAACCGACGCTCCCTCCTCAGGTAAGCTGTGTTGTCCAGGGGACCCATACAACGCACGCCAGTGCCTATCAACAGCACCCATATCCTGAAGCATACACGACATCTTTCGACCCTTGTAAGCAGTCCAAAACCGCCTCGGGTTGTATCGTAGATCATCCAAAAGACGTGCCTGCCACTGCTTCTCACAATGCCTCTTGGCGCGGCGCTTAGCTGCATTAAACACCTTGCGTGCTGCTGCCGCTGCATGCGAATTGTGGTTGCGCACTGCAACACGTAGTGCTGCCCACTCTTGCTTGCAATGAGGAAACCAACGTTTGGCTGCCCGACCATCCCCAGCCCGCACACGCTGTCCACCGCCGCTGACACCAAAGATAGGTTCAGCCACATTCCTGATCGCATCACACCACGCCTCACACGCTGCAGACACCTGACTAGGAGACACATGACACCCACGCACTTGTTGTAGAGCGGCTTCCCTGGCCAAAACACAGTCATGCGTCTTGAGCGCAGCAACATAACGCGACCTTTTGCTGGGGTCCCATCTGATGCACCGCACAGGTGGCACGCTTGCAAAAGGCTGAAGCTCCGCAACCGGAGGTTCTGGGACACTCAAAGCACACACCAACATATTGTGATCCGACAGACCTGACGAGGGAACAACCGCAAAATCGGCCACACGAGACAAAAGCGATGGCGACACTATACCATAGTCAAGCACACTCGTACTAGCAACTGCATGTTGTTTGCTCTTCTTGTTGCTGCTGCTGCTGTGGTTACTGCTATTGCCGCCACCTGCCGCTGGCCTGCGCGAAACAAAAGTTGCAGCCCCGGAGAGGTCCCCATCTGTCCTGCCATTGAGTATCACGCTGTTGGTAGCTGCACACAACGCCAAAAGCTGCTGTCCAAAGTGGCACACAGAGCGTGCATCAGAATTTTTCCTGGCAGGCACCGCCACAGGCGCCACCTGCCCTGCCAGAACGCCCATTGAATCGAGCACTTGCTCAGTAGCACTGCCAGTATCATCTGCCGTGGCCGTGTGCGCAATGAAATCACCAAAAAGGCACACCTCGCCAAGCGCCTGGAATGCCGCCACATCCGCCTGCATGTCGCTGAAAACCTCCCGCCATGACCCTGCACCCAGTTGCTTCCACTCAACAGAGTCTACGGGGGTATGTACACACACGCCACAAAAAAGAGACACGCCCAGGCAGATCAAAACGCAACCACATCACATAGTCAGCCTTCTTCACTACAGAGCATCGCTGTGCCCACTTATGCCGGACCAGAGCAACCATACCTTGGCCCTTACCGGCGCCCCGCTCAGAGCGGTTCACTCGGGGCTGTCCTGCAACACACTGAAAGTCAGGGAAAACCTCAGGCAGCTCCTCTCGCCCCACTTCAACCATTAGTACCAGATCAAACATCCAGAAGTTGTTGCAGAGCTTAGAAACCTCAGCGAGCTTACCCGCACTGAGCACATCAGCATTCCAAAAGCACACATTAAATGGACATTCACACGAAGAGCGCGCAGTCCCGCGTGCTGTCAGCCGCCGCACGTTGTCTCGATAATCATCCTCGTCACCACTGGAAAAGGCAAGACACTCAGCATCATCACCCTCAACCGCACTCTGAGAACCACTGCCAACCACACCCCCACACTCCCGCTGGCTCCCGCCCCTCTACGCGGCCCGCAGCTGCTGCTGCTCCTCACCGAAGCTGAAGCTGAAGCTGAAGCTGATGCTGTGTGCTGATGCCTCTAAGAGGTAGCTATCGCCATAGATGTTGGCTGGGGCCCAAGTGCCACTGGCAGTGCGGCAAACACAAAGCATTTGGTTTGAGCGCTTCACTACCTGTTTGTCTGTTATTTGTTGTTGCTCGCCAAGCACAAGACCTCCATCTGACTGCTTCAGGCCTGAAGACGCGTCAAACCTTTTTCCTTGTTGGCCCACGGTTGGGCCTCAAACAGCTGGCACAGCACGCACGGCGGCCCGCACACTCTGCATTATCAACTATGCACCCCTTGCAAGTGCACCTGTCAACCACTAATCATTGACTGACCAAACCACCGGATGACCACAAACTCGTTCTTTTATATGTTGAAACGTCGACCATCCTGCAGTGAGTTAGTTTTGTAAGAGACATGACTCTCCAGACCACTTTGCAGCACGACCCTGACCAGTCATTCTCGACTTACAAAGCAAAGTTGGACATGTGTGTCAACAGTCAAACCCTTCAACAAGTAAAAAGCGATCTGCATGTCTATTTATACCACACCACGGACACAGCATCCAGTGACCCACTGGGCCTCGAGCACCTGCATGTTCTGATCCATAGCTGAACCAAATGCAGCCATATTAGTGGTTCCACAACTTGGGTGCCAGGTCAGCAGCCAGGGTTTGGCCGAGTCATATACACCCTCGGACGGTTACGGTTTATCCGAAAAAAAGAGGTATATGAGACTGAACCTTTGCAAGACGACGCAATACACCTTCTAGCTTGTTTTTTTGTTTTTCAAACTATTATGGAAGTCTGCAGCTCCTGTCGACGCCCCTGTTTGTGACGTGTGTCCGGTTCAGCTGCTTGCCCTTCGACGCCGTGGAAGCCCACCGCGACCTCACGCAACCTTCACCAGCGCTCGCTCACTGCCTCAGAACAAGATAACCTATCTGTACCAAGGCAGCGATGCCATGATGGCCAGGTAGGCTGGCATACAGCCTGCAGCTGCTACAGGCACGTACACCTTCAAGAGCAATGTGTATAGAAGATCATATATCACAGCAAGTTTGCTCGCCACCCTCCTGCAGTACTGCCTCAGCAATTGCCACCATCTGCATCACAGCCTTGTCTAAAGCATACTCAAACGCCAGCTGCTGCATGTAGTGTATGCTAGCATGCACCCACCAGCCATCCACAGCAGCAGCACCTGCTGCGCCCCCCGCACCGGCCTGCTGCTGCCTGGCCTGCTGCTGCTGCTGCCGTCGCATGTCATGGTGGATGGCCTGCCTCAGCTGCACCAGCAGCTCCCTGCTGCTGTGGCGCTGCTGCTGCAGCTGATAAAGCACACGATGCAGCTGCTGCTCAGGATCAACCACGGCTGGTGCACTAATGCTACTGCTGGCATAGGATCCAGCGGCAACTGCAGCTGCTGCAGTGCTGATGCGGTTGCCGTGTGGCAGCAGCAGCAGGTCCTTACGACTGCTGTGGCTGCATGCAGCAGTGACATCTGCGCAGCCACTGCCGCGTGCAGGGGGCCCATCAGAGCAGCAGCAAGGTACCGCAGCGATGCTGCCTGCCCACCCTCTGCTGCTGCACCTGACGCCCTCTGCAGCGCTGCCCTCTGATCATGCGGAGCTGCAAGCACGTCGTGGCCGCTGGGCTCCACATCCACTGCGTGCTGCTGCAATCCTCTTGAACGGTGCTTCATGCCGTGCACTGCCGCTGCCGCTGCTGCTGTCAGCGGCCCGCTGCCCCTTACCACCCCGTCCACGCTGCCCCGCCCCGCCCCCTGCAGCCTGGTGTCGGGCAGTGCAGCCAGCGTGGCCTGCAGTGCGGTGAGCCTGTCGGCCAGGTCCAGCATGCACCTCAGGAGCGCCTGCACCGATTTGGCCGCCATGCCGCGGGGGGCGTGGTGGTGCCACACGCTGACCTCGGCATCAACAGCCTGCTGCACGGCAACCAGGGGGCCGACCACGCGCCCCTGCAGCCGGGCGCGCAGCTGCGCCAGCTGCTGCTGCAGCTCCTGCTGAGAGGCGGGCGGCGTGGGCAGTTGGCTGGGGCCCTGGACAGCTGCTGCTTCATCTGCAAGCTTCTTTTGCTGCGGCTGCTTTGTTTCAACGTGCAGCACGACATGTCCACCACGCTGCTGCTCCTCCTGCTGTTGGCTCGTTGCCAAATCACCCGCTGTGCCTGCTGCGCACTCGCCACCGCCACCAGCTGCCACGGCTGCCTGCAGGTGCCTGTACGCCTGCAGCTGCAGCTCGGCGCTCTCGCCCAGCAGCTGGCCCGCTGCGCAGTACGCGCCCGCCAGCCGCTCCCTGCACCAGTCGCCCGAGGACCAGGGCAGCAGCAGCCGGTTGGACAGGCCGGCCCACAGGCACGCCACCACCACCTGCAGCGGGCGGCGGCAGCGCGTGCACATCAAATACAGAGCTTCAGATGCACCACAGCAGACACCACGCGCAGACATGGAGGGCAGGCGGGCCACACGGCAGGATGCTGCTGGACAAAGGCGCTGCTGCAGCTGCACTCGTATGCGCGCTGCTGGCTGACCTCTCCTCAGTGTGGACTGCTGCCACAAGCACGTGCTGATCACTGCCTATGGGTTCTGCCTGCAAACATCAAGTCTGCATGCTGTGCATGCTGTGTGCGGTGTAGAGTAACTTAGCATCACTCCGAGCACGCAGCCAGCCAGCACCAGCTCACCCTGGTCAGTCAGGTGCCTGCCTGCTGCCTCCCCTCTGCATGCGCCCCCGTGCTGAACCCCTCCCCTGACATAGCCGCACCTGTAGGATGCGCCCCAAAAAGAACGAGGTGCTGGTTGTCGCCCGGCCCTCGTCCACATCGTAGCGGCAGAACACCAGCACGCATGCAGAAATGAATGTGAGAGCCATGGCCAGCCGCAGGTGCAGCGACGCCGATGCCAGCGGGGCCAGGGCAAAGCCGAGTGCACACAGCATGGCCATCAGCGCTGGCGCACTGCCCGGCGCTATGAGCACGGCAGCAAAGCCGAGGGAGGCGCCAGCACACGTGCCCACGATGCGGAACAGCACCTGCAGCAGCAGCAATGGCGTACAACCTTGCCGTGCCGCATGCTGTGGGCCATTGCCAGTTCTGTTCTTGGTGCTAGCACTAGCACTGCGGCAAGAGCGCCACCCACCAGGGACACACCGTAAGCTGCCAGACACTGTTGACTTATGCATAGCAGCCTGGTGCTGCAACACTGAAGCAGCGCCTGCTCAGCTTTGTCCCACAAAGTTGGTCGCTTGCATCCTTGGACTCTTGCATCCTTGGACGACAGCTTTCCGCAGCTGCCGCCCAACCAGCTGCATCACCCCACTCACGCGTATCAGCGTCGACTCTGTGCGTTCATGCCACGCCAGCACAAACGCAATCACGCCGTGGGTCGGCACAGCACGCACGGCGGCCACCACCAGCGGGTGCACACCCCCGCCCGCCCCCGCAGACAGCAGCAGCATGAGCACCATCAGCAAGCTCAGGCACAGCCAGAACTTGAACGCAGCAGCAGCATTGCGGTGGCGCCCCAGCCTCAGCCAGGCAGCAGCTGGAGCAGCGGCTGCTCGAGCGGGCCAGAACAATAGCAGCCCAGCTGGCTGCTGCTGCTGACTCTGCTGCGTGGGTGTGGTCCCCAACGTTGGCTTGTGGGGCTGGTGCCTGGCTGCGTCTGACCTGCTGCTGCCACCGCAGCCCGCTGTCCTTCTTGCTGCCCTGAAGGGCTTGGCTGCAATGGCTGCTAGGTTACCCAGCACCGGCAGCATGGCCGCTGCCTTGCCTAGCTCCTTCAGCGCTGCCATGCTGTGCTGTGCTGCTGCAGTGGGTTGGTGCACTTGCCGCTGCCGCTGTTTGTGCTGCTGCGCAACCTGCTGGGCCTCGGCATCGGCGACTGCAGCCTTGCTGCTGCTGCTGCTGCTGCCGCCTGCGTGCGCCTGCGCCTGTGCCTGCAGCAGCGCCACCCCTGCAGCCTCCATCGCCTGCACCGCCTGCAGCAGCCCCTCCAGCAGCACCCACACAAACATGGCGGCAAGCACCTGGGCGACCAGGGAGGGGCGGGGAGGACGGGGGCAGCAGGGCACCGTGTGGCAGCAGAGGAGGGACGGGCAGGGTGCTTGAGTGGCTGTGGCCTCAGCAGGGGAAGCAAGACAGGGCGACTCGCACATGCACTTGGTGTGTGCCTCAGAGCATCCTGCAGCCGCCGGCCGCCATGGCCAGCTGGGCATGGCAGGGGTTGACCACTGTGTGTGCTGCACGCTGTGCTGCGTGCCAAGTTGCCCATGACGAGTTGGCCAGCTCACTGTGTGCATCATGGCCGAGCACCTCTGACGCCAGCCGCCAGGCTGTGACGCTGCCACTCCACGCAACTCACTTGACCTTGCCTCGCCACCTGGGTGTGCCGTGCAGAACTGACGGCAGCCCAGTACTGGCTCAGCGCAGCAGCGCGCGCCTGCAGCAGCCCAGCCCGCGCAGCTTCCCAGCTGCTGCCCGCATCGACAAACGCGGCTGCAGCAGCCTGCAGGGCTGCTGCTGTGTGGGGCGGCCGAGCTGCCGGGCGGGGCGCGCCCGGCTGCAGCATCAGCAGCAGCGCGCGCGACAGGTCGGCGCACGACGTGATGGCCCTGCAGGTGACGCTGCCTGCTGCCGCGCTGAAGCCGGCGGCGCTGGGGTACAGGGCTGTGTGGGGGCTGAGCAGGCGGGGCGAGGGGCAGGCCTCGTGCACGAGCACGTCCTGCAGCGCAGACATCCTGCAGCGCCAATAACGGCAGCACGGTGGCAGGAGGGTAGCAGCAGCAGTGAGGGTGCCAGCGAGAGCAAGGTCAGCCCCACCGAGGCACACATGGGGTGGCGACAGGCTGTGTCCAGTCAGCGTAGGGTCCCTCCGGTTTTGGGTGCAGGCATGTGAGTGTCCGGCTGCAACTCTCAGTGCCTGCACATATGCTGCTGCATTTTCCTGCAAGACGGCAACTGCCTGCAGCCACCTTACGAGCCACGACTGTGTGTAGCAATTCAGCGTGCACGGCACAGCTGCTCCTCCTGCAAGCATGCCGCGGCTGCTTGCAGCGACTCCGCCAGCGCTGCGGCCTCACATGCTGACGAGCTGCTCCGCAGCGTCCAGCACACGCCGCCAGCCCTGCAGGTCGCTCTGTGCCGCGCTCTGCCAGGGGTTGAGCCAGGGAGGCTCCGCCACAGCAGACGACAGGCAGCCCTGACAAGTGGGGATAGGGGGCAGCAAGGAGCAGCAGGTGACGCACATGAAGACAGATCTGGATCAATGGCTGTTCAAAGGCATGCAGAGATTCTTGTCAGGCATGTCTGCGAACTGCCAAAGTTACGCTGGCTGTATCCAGCAGCTGCGTCGTGTGTGCATGCAGAGATGGGGCACCAGGTGCAAGGCAGTGCGCGCGTGGGTGGCCGCCACCCCTGCCCACCCCCCCACACACCCGTGCGCGCAGCAGCATGGGCCGCAGCTCATCCACGGACGGCCCCAGCAGGCTGACCGGGCCGGCGGGCGTGTGCAGCGTGACGGCCTGCAGCGGCGGCAGCAGCACGGCGGGTGACGCTGCAGTGCGGCGAGCAACCCCGAGGGTGGGGAGCAGGGTGGGGAGCAGGGCAAGCACAGCACGCGGCGCGGTGCTGCGTGTGCTGTCGGCAAACATGCAGCGCGGCTGCCGTTGGGAGTGGGTCCGGCAACATGCAGAAGGCCGGCCGTGTTGGTTGGGGTGCGGGGCATGAGCTGTTGCAGGCTGGGGAGCGCTCACGTGTGTGCGCTGCGCGCCGCCGTGGCCGTGTCGCGCCATGGCAGCAAGCGCCTGCGCGCCACGGGGCTGCACCTGCTGCTGCTGCTGCTGCAGGCTGCCTGGCGGGGCTGCCCTGGTGGGGTGGTGGCGGTGGCGGCGCAGGTGCAGGTGCCTCCTGCCGCCGTGGAGGTGCAGGTGCTTCCAGGGACGCTGCTTCTGCTGCTGCTTGCGGTGCTCATGTTGCTGCTGCTGCTGTTGCTGCTGCTGCTGTTGCTGGTGATGACTGTGGTGCCCGCTGTCCTGCCTGCCCTGCTGCGCAGCATGGTGGTGGTGCGGGTGGCAGAGCCCCAGGTGGTGCTGCCTGCTGCTCAGGCTCGGGCTGCCGCTGCCGTCGTGCCTGGCGCTGTCAGTGGCGGCCACCCCTGGCTCTGCCTGCACACCACACACGCAGTTGCTCCTGCTGCTGCACCCCTCACGGCTGCTGCTGCTGGGTGCCTCGCTGCCGCTGGTGCCTCTGCTGCTGCCAGGCATGTCTCCGCCAGCTGAGCTTCTGCTGCTGGCGGTGGCAGTTGTGACAAGCAAGGTGCTGCTGCTGCTGCTGCTCAGCAGGGGGCTGCCAGGGTCGATGAGCAACCCCTGCAGCTGCGCCTGGCCTGCATTGCCTGCAGGGGCCAGACCTGCTGCTGCTGCTGCTGCTGCTGCTGCTGGTGGCTTCAGCGGCTGCAGTTCCACTCCAGGGGCTGCTGCCTTGGCATGTCTGTACGCGTGCAGGTCATCACTGCAGGCAGCGCCGCCTTTCCTGCAAGTGGTGGCACAAGCTGTTGCTTTGCCAGTGCCTGCCTTTGTCTGCAGCTGCCAGTCTGCAGGGTCTGCCGGGGCAGCACCAGCTGCACTTGGGGCACCTGCTGCTGCTGGTGCTGGACCTGTTCCTGCTGCATCCCCTCCCTCTCCCGCTGCCGCTGCCCCTGGCTGTGGCGCTGTGGTGTCCAGCAGCAGCGACACGTAGCGCGTCATGCTGTGGCCCGCACCCCTCACCGCCAGCGCTGCCAGCCGCACAACCTGCGCGACAGCAGCAGCAGGCGTGGTGGTGGTGGTGGGGGGGGACACAGTAAGGCAGCCACCGGCTCGGCACTTGTGCAGGGCTTGCAGACCCAGCAGGCGTGCTCGGCCGGGTCACACACGTCAGCCGGCTCAGCCAGAGCTGGCACACCATGCATGCCATGACACTCACTTGGCCCTGCAGCAGCGCCCTGCACAAGTCACGCTGTTGCCTGGCTGGGGCGAACTCGCTGCCATCACCTCCCCTGCACCTGTCCACAAACCGGCCACTGCTGCAAGCCTGTCCTGCAGCCTACCACAGCCACAAACGCCCCACCTCCTCTGATGCCGCGCTGGGCAGCACAAACACACCGGTCACCAGCACGGCACCCGCAGCGGTGGCGCCTGCCAGGCACACCGACGCCACATCAGCCGCCCAGAAGGCAGCGGTGCCGCCCTGCGTGTGTTGCCCGTACAGCACCGTCACGCAGAACACCAGGCTGGGCACGGTGATGTTGGGCCTGCAGGCAGCGGGACGGCATACAGCCGTTGCGCAACAAAGAGAGCACAGGCTGCATGAAGTGAAAGTAGTCTTGGCAGACACACCGCATGCTGCTTGGGGTCACGCTGCGCCAGACCTGGCCATGCCCTGTCGTGATTTGATGCACACTGCCCCAACCCATGAACAAAGCTGCTGTTCACTGCCCGAACCTATGGGCAAAGCTACTGTGCCATGCAAGCTACCGGTCAGACACACAGTACAGGTCAGGCTTCCTTGTAGTCGAGTTCATGTGTTGGATCCTTGCCACCCCACGCCTCTGCCTCTGCCCCGTCTGTTGCTGCTGCTGCTGCTGCCGTAGTCACTATGGGTGCTGCTCACCAGCCACCCCCCTGCCCCTGCCCCGCCTGCTTGCTGCTGCACCTGCCCCTGCACCTGCCCCGCCTGCTGCTGCACCTGCCCCTGCCCCCGCCTGCTGCTGCTCACCAGAGTGTGAGGCTGGCTGGGCCTGCTGCGCGTGGCGCAGCCAGCAGCGCGATGCCCGCGCTGCTGGCGGCACACAGCACCGCCACGTAGGCGCCAGGCTGGACGCCCTGCAGTGGCTTGGCAGCACTCACCTGCAGGCAGCAGGGCAGGCGGCCACAGCAAGCACAGCAACACTTGGACCAGCAGTCAGCACGTCTGCCCAGTCACTCTTTTGGCAACGTTGCCAATCGCACAAGCAAACCCCACCCAACCATGCAGACGTTGAAGCAACGCTGGGTAAAGATGTTGCATATACTGCTCACATGGCCCTCACATGCTTTCTGTCCTGCAGCCGCCACAGGATCCGCACACACATGCACACGCACACACGCAGCACGTGTCCCTGCGCACCGCAGCGCCTGCTGCTGCTGCTCCCAGCCACGTCTGCCCCAGCAGTGCTGCTGCCGCCCTGGCCTGCGTGCCCAGGAACCTGTCTCGGCTCATGCTCATGAGGCATATTGTGGAGAGCACGGGGGCAAAGCAGGCGCGTGGGAAGTTGAGCGCCCTGCGCGTGCACGCAGCAGGATCATAGGGTGGCAGCCTCATCATAGATTGTTTGAACAGGGCCAAATTCTTGCATGTTGTGCAGGTGTGCAGGTAAGATCAAAGATGGAGGCCACCAAATGAGCTCCTTCTGATAGGTAGATGTGGTGTGTCGCTGCTTAAGTAGTCATAGCAGCAGCATCAAGGAGCACAAGCAGCAACAGCAGGTGTGGGCTGCATTTGCTTGTCTGAAAGCAAGTAGTGCAAGTATATCTGGCTCGTGCTTACCGTACGAATATTGGCAAACCAGCAAGCAGCGTGTTCACAGCTAGCTGCACTGCGAGCTTGAAGTGCACGCTCAGCAAGTATCTTCGTAGTAGACTCATGTGGTCGCATCATCGGATTAAAGATGCGTTACAGTCAGATTAGCATGGAACAGGGCGCCCACAAGAGCCAGGCTGGCAAATGCAATTCACAGCTTCTCGCACATTTATCATTGGACGATCAATGATGCCCTTGTTGCCCGGCAGCACATATACGAAGTTTTCAAAGCCAACGTGCAAGCCGCTGATCAGTATAGACACCACGATTAATCAATGGTTCGGCTTCTGAGGCAGTGCACATGTCAGGCACATTCGGGTGCAAGTGACCAGGGCTGTTAACGCAAATAGCAGCGTTACAGCATGCCTCGGACGTCGCAGTACCCCAATGCATTAATCTTAAAGTCACTGCAGTGCTGTCTCAGCGACTGCCACCATCTGCACCACAGCCTTGTCAAGTGCATACGCAAACGCCAACTGTTGCACGTAGTGACCACCTGCATGAACCCACCAGCCAACTACAGCAGTACCTGCCGTGGCCTTGCCGCTGACCTGCTGCTGCCGTCGCATGTCGTAGTGGATGGCCTGCCTCAGCTGCATCAGCAGCTCCCTGCTGCTGTGGCGCTGCTGCTGCAGCTGATGAAGCACCTGATGCAGCTGCTGCTCAGGATCAGCAAAAGCCAGTACACTGCTGCTACTGCTAGCTCCAGATTCAGCGCAAACTGCAGCACCTACAGCAGCTGCTGCAGTGCTGATGCGTTTGCCATGTGGCAGCAGCAGCAGGTCATGTACAGTTGCTGTGGCTGCCTGCAGCAGTGACATCTGCGCAGCCACTGCCGCGTGCAGGGGGCCCATCAGAGCAGCAGCAAGGTACCGCAGCGATGCTGCATGCCCACCCTCTGCTGCTGCACCTGACGCCCCCTGCAGCGCTGCCCTCCGATCACGCGGAGCTGCAAGCACGCCGTGGCCGCTGGGCTCCGCATCCACTGCGTGCTGCTGCACTCCTCTTGAACGGTGCTTCATGCCGTGCACTGCCGCTGCCGCTGCTGCTGTCAGCAGCGCCTGGTGCTCTCCCGCGCTGCCCCGCCCCGCCTCCTCCACAGTTTGGATGTTACACGACTCCAGCCTGGTGTCGGGCAGTGCAGCAAGCGTGGCCTGCAATGCGGTGAGCCTGTCGGCCAGGTCCAGCATGCACCTCAGCAGCGCCTGCACCGACTTGGCCGCCATGCCGCGGGGGGCGTGGTGGTGCCACACGCTGACCTCGGCATCAACAGCCTGCTGCACGGCAACCAGGGGGCCGACCACGCGCCCCTGCAGCCGGGCGCGCAGCTGCGCCAGCTGCTGCTGCAGCTCCTGCTGAGAGGCGGGCGGCGTGGGCAGTTGGCTGGGGCCCTGGACAGCTGCTGCTTCATCTGCAAGCTTCTTTTGCTGCGGCTGCTTTGTTTCAACGTGCAGCACGACATGTCCACCACGCTGCTGCTCCTCCTGCTGTTGGCTCGTTGCCAAATCACCCGCTGTGCCTGCTGCGCACTCGCCACCGCCACCAGCTGCCACGGCTGCCTGCAGGTGCCTGTACGCCTGCAGCTGCAGCTCGGCGCTCTCGCCCAGCAGCTGGCCCGCTGCGCAGTACGCGCCCGCCAGCCGCTCCCTGCACCAGTCGCCCGAGGACCAGGGCAGCAGCAGCCGGTTGGACAGGCCGGCCCACAGGCATGCCACGACCACCTGCAGCGGGCGCGCGGCAGCGCGTGCACGGCCTCAAATACATCAAACTGCATGTACAAGTCACGCAGGATTGCAATCGCATAGCTGCACACATAGTCCATGTAGCCTAGTGAATGTGCAGCAGACACTAGCGGGAGAGACTGCCAGTGTCTCACGTGCCAGAAGTGCTGCTTGTGGTGGCAGGACCAAAGACAGCCTGTCACCCAACCAGCAGTCAGAAGCTGCAATGCCAAACCTCCGTCAATCAACCAACGACACCTTCCCAGCAACAAGACTCCCACCAAAACAGGCCACTTACAAAGCACCCGTGAGTGCCTCACTGTCAACCGGCATGGAAGTCAGGACCCACAACGGCCAAACCTTTGTCACAGCAGCACTTGCATGGCAAGTCTATCAAGAGCTGTTCATACTTAGAGCCCTGGTCAGTGATGGCCTGCAGCGGGATCACTGCGTTGCTGCACTCCCACGCAGGATGCCCCTTTCCACATAAGGACTGCCAAACAACACCAACAACCAAACAGGGCTCGCCAGGCTCAGCAGTGCGTCGGCTTGACGCTGCTGCCAGTGCTTGTTAGGCAAGCAGCTGTACAGCCGCGGGGTGAAACTACACTCCAGCTCGACTGCAAACAACTCGGCATTGCCAAGGCATCACCAGCTGCTGCTGTCCCTCACCTCCACAAAGCGTCCCAACAAGAACGTGGCACTGGCTGTCGCGTAGCCCAGGCTAACGTCGTACTGGCAGAGCACCAGCACGGCTGCAGAGATGAACGTCAGCGCTGTTGCAAACCGCAGGTGCAGCGACGCTGACGCCAGCGGGGCCAGGGCAAAGCCGAGCGCACACAGCATGGCCATCAGCGCTGGCGCACTGCCGGGCGCTATAAGCACGGCAGCAAACCCGAGGGAGGCCCCAGCACACGTGCCCACGATGCGGAGTATCACCTGCAGCAATGACAGCAGCGGTGGCAGCAGCCGCAAACCCGCTTCAGCGCAGAGTGTGCACGCTGCTTGGCACATTGTGCGCAGCATGTGCTCATGAGCAGAGGCAGTGGCCAATGCTCATGATTGCTTGGAGACACTGTGTCCCATGGGTCCCGCACTACACCATGATGAGACGCTGCAGCCAGTGCTGCTGTCCTGCAGGCCACAAGCCATGCCCGTGCCACCACCACCCCACGCAAGGCCCTGCCGCGGACGTTACAACGCCTGTTGACCTGATGGGTGCTGCCTTGCACAGCTCAGGCAGCACATCCTCCCGCACTTGATCCACTCTGCGCGATCGACTTGACAGATATATGCACAGAGCCTGCTTGTTGCTGTTGCGGCCATGTCCAACACCACTCACGCGTATCAGCGTCGACTCTGTGCGTTCATGCCATGCCAGCACAAACGCAATCACGCCGTGGGTCGGCACCGCACGCACGCCGGCCACCACCAGCGGGTGCACACCCCCGCCCGCCCCCGCAGACAGCAGCAGCATGAGCACCATCAGCAGGCTCAGGCACAGCCAGAACTTGAACGCAGCAGCAGCATTGCGGTGGCGCCCCAGCCACAGCCAGGCAGCAGCTGGAGCTGCTGCTGCAGCAGCGGCTGCTCGAGCTGGCCAACAAAACAGCAGCCCAGCTGGCTGCTGCCACCTGTCCTGCTGCCGTTGCTGCCCCCGTTGCTGAAGCTCGGCTCGCGCTGCTGCTTTTTGCAATTGGCTGCTGCCTGCTGCTCCACCTTGGCCAGCCACCCTTCTTGCTGCCCTGAAGGGCTTGGCTGCAATGGCTGCTAGGTTACCCAGCACCGGCAGCATGGCCGCTGCCTTGCCTAGCTCTTTCAGTGCGGCCATGCTGTGCTGTGCTGCTGCACTGGGTTGGTGCACTTGCCGCTGCCGCTGTTTGTGTTGCTGCACAACCTGCTGGGCCTCGGCATCGGCGACTGCAGCCTTGCTGCTGCTGCTGCCGCCTGCGTGCGCCTGCGCCTGTGCCTGCAGCAGCGCCACCCCTGCAGCCTCCACCGCCTGCACCGCCTGCAGCAGCCCCTCCAGCAGCACCCACACAAACATGGCGGCAAGCACCTGGGCGGGCGGGGAGGGACGGGAGCAGAAGAGGACACGACAAGTAAGCTGGGTCAGCAGCTATGCTGGTGGTAACCAGCCGCAGAACAGGATGCAGCAGGTGCCAGTGCGTCCTGCCTGCTGCCCCAGCTGGCGACTGGCGTAGTTGGCTGCCGTGCGCCCGCCGTGTGCCTCCCTGCCCACCCCTCGCTCTGTGGCGCATGGCAGCAGCGTGGTGAGGGCGCACACGGCAGGTACGCACTGTCTGCGATTGGTCAAGTTCCCAAGTGTCGTCTCACCAAGCGCAGCTTGGTCATAGTAATGTGCGCAGCATGACGATGCCAACACCAGGCACTCGGCTCATGCCCGACCTGCCCGGCATACCATGCAGCACACCGGCGCCTGGCAGCCTCCACAATCACAACGTATCACGACGCCACGCTGCAGACCCAGGCCACTCACCTGGCTGTGCCGTGCCACCCTTACGTGCCGTGCAGAACTGACGGCAGCCCAGTACTGGCTCAGCGCAGCAGCGCGCGCCTGCAGCAGCCCAGCCCGCGCAGCTTCCCAGCTGCTGCCCGCATCGACAAACGCGGCTGCGGCAGCCTGCAGGGCTGCTGCCGCATCAGCTGGGCGGCGCCCGGCTGCCGAGGCGCCCGGCTGCAGCAGCAGCGGCAGCGCGCGCGACAGGTCGGCGCACGACGTGATGGCCCTGCAGGTGACGCTGCCTGCTGCCGCGCTGAAGCCGGCGGCGCTGGGGTACAGGGCTGTGTGGGGGCTGAGCAGGCGGGGCGAGGGGCAGGCCTCGTGCACGAGCACGTCTTGCAGCGCAGACATCCTGCAGCGGCAGCGGCAGCAGCGGCAGCAGCAGCAGGGCGGCAAGATGGCAGCAGCAGCAGTGGGGGAGCCAGCACTGACAGCACCACCAAGGCGCCGAAGCACATCAGCGCGTATGCAGTGGAGCATACGGGGCTGACACAAAGTGGGACATCACAGCAGCAGATGAACCCTGTCGAGGTCAGGTTCAATCGCATGTGGACCACTGCAGCTACCAACACACAGCTGCTCCTCCTGCAAGCATGCCGCGGCTGCACGCAGCAGCTTCGCCAGCGCTGCAGCCTCACATGCTGACGAGCTGCTCCGCAGCGTCCAGCACATGCCGCCAGCCCTGCAGGTCGCTCTGTGCTGTGCTCTGCCAGGGGTTGAGCCAGGGAGGCTCCGCCACAGCAGACGACAGGCAGCCCTGACAAACGGGGATAGGGGGCGTGGAGGGCGGGCAGCAAGGAGCAGCAGGTGGCACGTGTGCAGACATTTGTCATTGAATGGCTGTTCAAGACATGCGGAAACATGTATGTAATGGCAATCTTGAGGTGCACGTGCATGCAAGGCAGTGCGCGCGTGGGTGGCCGCCACCCCTCCCCCCCCACACACACCCGTGCGCGCAGCAGCATGGGCCGCAGCTCGTCCACGGACGGCCCCAGCAGGCTGACCGGGCCGGCAGGCGTGTGCAGCATGACGCCCTGCAGCGGCAGCAGCGGCAGCAGCAGCAGCAGCAGCAGCAGCAGCAGCAGCAGCAGCAGCAGCAGGCTTCAGCACAAGCCAGCCAAGCAACCCTGCATGCGCATGTTGCTATGCACAGCAGCTGCTGCACCAGCAGGCTGAGCCAGAGCATGGCTGCACAGCAGCTGGCTCTGCAGCCGCCCGCAGCAATGTGTGTGCAAGCGCACAGTGAACGGCAGCATTGTGCACGGCAGCCCAGATAGGCCTGGCTCGCGCGTCATGCTGTTGTATGGCACTGCAATCAACACAACACACCACAACAGTTTTCAGCGGCTGGCAGCAAAGCCCTTTGCTCACGTGTGTGCGCTGCAGCCCGCCGTGGCCGTGTCGCGCCATGGCAGCAAGCGCCTGCGCACCACGGGGCTGCACCTGCTGCTGCTGCTGCAGGCTGCCTGGCGGGGCCGCCCTGGTGGGGTGGTGACGCCTGTCATGCTGCCTGCGGCGCTCATGGCGTTGATGCTTGACGCGCTGCTGCTGCTGCTGCTGCTGTTGGTCATCCTGCCTGTGGAGGTGCTGGGGGTGCTGCTGCGCCCCGCACAGCATGCCCAGGCCCCGCCGCCTGGCGCGACCAGCAAGCTGCGGCATCTCCTGCTGCTGCTGCTGCTGCTGCTCAGGCTGATCGAGGCCTGCCACATTGTCGTGGCCCTGGTGATGATTGCACTGCTGCTCCTGCTGCTGCTGCTGCTGCTGCTGTGTGTGGCCGCTGCCCAGCCGTCCTTGCTGTGTGCTGCTGCTGGCTCCAGGCAGCAGCGGCGCTGTGTGCATGCGGCCCTCACCAAGCGACAGCCCCTGCAGCTGGTCCTCAAACACCAGCGAGGCAGCATCGGAGCCGCACGAAGGGCAGATGACCTCCTTTGCTGTGCCAGCTGCTGGCTCTGGTGGCTGCTGCTCCGCAGTTCTAGACACTGCAGCAGCAGCAGCAGCAGCAGCAGCAGCAGCAGCAGCAGCAGCAGAAGCTGGGGTCACAGCAGCTGTCGAGAAGCCGTCCTCCCTGCTCCCGTTATTGTCCCCACTACCGGAGGTAGCACCTGCTTGCTTGATAGCGCCTGCTTGCTTGGTGCTCAGGTCTGAACCCTCATTGCAGACTCCATCGCTGCTGCTGCCTGCTGCAGTCTCGCTGCCGCTGCCGCCACTGGCATTGCTAGGGATGCCACTGCTGCTGTTGCTGGCGCTGGTGACATTGCTGGTCGTGCCAACCGTGTTGCTGCTGGATGTTGTGGCATTCAGGCTGCTGCTGTTGCTGCTGCTGCTGCTGCTGCTGCTGCTGCTGCTCAGCAGGGGGCTGCCAGGGTCGATGACGACCACCTGCAGCTGCCCCTGGCCTGCAATACCACCAGGGGCCAGGCCTGCTGCTGCTGCTGCTGCTGCTGCTGCTGCTTTTGGTGGCGGCTTCAGCGGCTGCAGTCTCACTGCAGGGGCTGCTGCCTTGGCATGCCTGCCATGAAGGTGGCCAGCACCACCCGCGGGCAGTGCAGCAGCTGCTGGTACCTGCAGCTGCCTGTCTGCAGGGCCTGCCGGAGCAGCGGCAGCAGCAGCAGCAGGAAAGCCTGCTGCTGCATCCCCTCCCCCTCCCTCTCCCGCTGCCGCTGCCCCTGGCTGTGGCGCTGTGGTGTCCAGCAGCAGCGACACGTAGCGCGTCATGCTGTGGCCCGCACCCCTCACCGCCAGCGCAGCCAGCCGCACAACCTGCGCGACAGCAGCAGCAGGCGGTGGTGGTGGTGGTGGGGGGGGACACAGCAGGGCAGCAACTCACAGGCGCACCACCTCTGCTGTGGCGCCTTCACCAGCGCCCGACTGCTGAGCCAGCTCACCCACGCGGCACGCCTCCGCCAGCTGGCACAGCTCAGCGGACATCTGCAAGGCCAGCCCGAAGGAACCTGGCGCAACGCAGCTGCACACGACTCCACTTTTCTAACGCAGCAGTCAGCGCAACCACAGTTGCAACTCAGTCTCCTGCAAGCCAAACTCGTGTCTGTCCTGCAGGCCCGACCTGCCAAGCCAGCTGCGGGCGCCCCACCTCCTCTGAAGCCGCGCTGGGCAGCACAAACACACCGGTCGCCAGCACGGCACCCGCAGCGGTGGCGCCTGCCAGGCACACCGACGCCACATCAGCCGCCCAGAAGGCAGCAATGCCGCCCTGCGTGTGTTGCCCGTACAGCACCGTCACGCAGAACACCAGGCTGGACACGGTGATGTTGGGCCTGCAGGCAGCGGGGCGGCAGGCGGCGGGAAACCAACACCTTGATGGCACGAGTCACGTGCTGCACTTGCCTGCCTGTGTGTGTTTCTTTGGCTGCTGCTTGCTTCATGCACTCCCATGCCCTGCCCGCAGCTCAGCACTGCAGCGCCCACCGCCTGCCTCACCACATGTGGCGGCTGAGGCATGCAGGCATGCAGGCATGCGGCACCGTGGCGTGAGATGTGCAGGCAAGTGGCATGAACAGAGTGTAGGTGTCAGGCATCGTCGTAGTTGTGCTCATGTGTGTCAAAGCAGCAGCAGCACTTTCAACAGCCAACCCACTGCCCCCGCCTGCTGCTGCTCACGCGCCACCCGCCTGCCCCTGCCCCGCCTGCTGCTGCTCACGAGCC
Source organism: Scenedesmus sp. NREL 46B-D3 (assembly GCA_014080715.1). Lineage (NCBI taxonomy): Eukaryota > Viridiplantae > Chlorophyta > Chlorophyceae > Sphaeropleales > Scenedesmaceae > Scenedesmus > Scenedesmus sp. NREL 46B-D3. The sequence goes on from JACERP010000185.1 coordinate 98,089, forward strand.
ACCCGCCTGCCCCTGCCCCGCCTGCTGCCGCACACGAGCCACCCCCCTGCCCCTGCCCCGCCAGCTGCTGCTTACGAGCCACCCCCTGCCCCTGCCCCGCCTGCTGCTGCCCCTGCCGCTGCCCTGCCTGCTGCTGCTCACCAGAGTGTGCGGCTGGCTGGGCCTGCTGCTGCTCACCAGAGTGTGAGGCTGGCTGGGCCTGCTGCTGCTCACCAGAGTGTGAGGCTGGCTGGGCCTGCTGCTGCTCACCAGAGTGTGAGGCTGGCTGGGCCTGCTGCTGCTCACCAGAGTGTGAGGCTGGCTGGGCCTGCTGCTGCTCACCAGAGTGTGCGGCTGGCTGGGCCTGCTGCTGCTCACCAGAGTGTGCGGCTGGCTGGGCCTGCTGCTGCTCACCAGAGTGTGAGGCTGGCTGGGCCTGCTGCTGCTCACCAGAGTGTGGGGCTGGCTGGGCCTGCTGCTGCTCACCAGAGTGTGAGGCTGGCTGGGCCTGCTGCTGCTCACCAGAGTGTGAGGCTGGCTGGGCCTGCTGCTGCTCACCAGAGTGTGAGGCTGGCTGGGCCTGTTGCTGCTCACCAGAGTGTGAGGCTGGCTGGGCCTGCTGCTGCTCACCAGAGTGTGAGGCTGGCTGGGCCTGCTGCTGCTCACCAGAGTGTGAGGCTGGCTGGGCCTGCTGCTGCTCACCAGAGTGTGAGGCTGGCTGGGCCTGCTGCTGCTCACCAGAGTGTGAGGCTGGCTGGGCCTGCTGCTGCTCACCAGAGTGTGAGGCTGGCTGGGCCTGCTGCTGCTCACCAGAGTGTGAGGCTGGCTGGGCCTGCTGCTGCTCACCAGAGTGTGAGGCTGGCTGGGCCTGCTGCTGCTCACCAGAGTGTGAGGCTGGCTGGGCCTGCTGCGCGTGGTGCAGCCAGCAGCGCGATGCCCGCGCTGCTGGCGGCACACAGCACCGCCACGTAGGCGCCAGGCTGGACGCCCTGCAGCGGCTTGGCAGCACTCACCTGCAGGCAGCAGGGCAGCGTTGATACAAAAGCAACGATGCCTGCTGTCAGGGCACTGCAGGCAAAGGTGAGCGTGGTGGGGCAGCACCCAGCACGACACAGCTCTCCAGGCACCCTAAGGGCACCATGCATGGTGAATGCGCGCGAGGGGTTGCACCTCTTACGATGCTGCTGGGCTGCCAGCACATGTAGCCCCTCTGGGTGTCCAGTCATAGCGCAGGTGCCTTGGGTGTGTGCCGTTGCCAACGCCACTGCCAGCACAGGCAGCTTGTCAACCTGCACCAGACACGCAGCTCATCAACCCACACACAGTGACACACTGCGCATGTCCCTGCGCACCGCAGCGCCTGCTGCCACTGCACCCAGCCACGTCTCCCCGAGCAGTGCCGCCGCCGCCTTCGCCTTGGTTCCCAAGAAGCCATCAGGGCTCATGCTTATCAGGCATATTGTGGAGAGCACGGGAGCAAAGCAGGCATGTGGGTAGTTGAGCGCCCTGCGAGTGAGCGATGCAGGGGAGGCAGCAGGTGGCAGTGCAATGAAGGTACAGCTGCTTGCAGCAGCCAGAGTGCAGGTGAAATGCGAGAGGCAACGTAGCGTATACCAGCCGGGGGCCCACACAACTGAGTGCACGGCAGCCAATCACCATAGCAGCAGCAGCAGCAGCAGCAGCAGCAGCAGCAGCACAGCAGCATCACCCTGCTTGCTGCAATACTGAATGAGTACATGTACAGCCAAATGTGATGTAACGTTTACCTCACGAACGTCGGCAAAGCAGCAAGCAGTGTGCAGACAGCTAGCTGTACTCCCAGCTGCAAGTGCACGCTGAACAGGTATATCCGTAGGTGGCGCCAGGCTGCCATTCGTTCGTCAAGACCACTGCTCAAGTCGTCACCTTCGCATGTGACGGTTTTATTTGGTGTATCATCAAGGATTGAAACAGAGGGATTTCATTGGTCTTGCAAGGCATATGCGGCATATGCATATTCACGGCTTCTCGGGCTAAAATCGTTGGACACGGAACAGTGCCAGACACCCCGCCAGGCATGTTCACGGATGCATTGCATACCATCGTTACCAGAACGCTGCCATGCCCAGTCCAGCACATTCAGGACTGTTGCCATCCAAGACTGATGAGGTAATCGTAACAACAACCTTCAATGACAAGTACAGTGTAACGCCGTTTGAAGCTCAATGACAGGTTGACACCACACTCTACTGCAGGACAGGTGTAGCACTCCCTCGTGGAAACAACTGCACTGAAAAAGTCAACAAAAACTGCACGTGCACGGACTGTCGGCGAAAACTTTGAAAGCTGTGCCTCAGCCAGAGAGTGCAGGGAGAGTGCCATTCGGCCCAACGGTTAAGCATGGGCCGTGGCTGCCCAACTGCAGGTGCGTGTACAGCTGCAGATCCAGGGCTGTGCAGAACAAGGCAATCAGTTGAACACAAGAACGCTGATTGCTAGCAACCCAGACATTCCAGAGAGCGGGCAAGTGCGAGGCGCTTGGAAGCACAAAAACAAGGGAAGCCGCCCACAGGGGCACTAGCACCTCTGCAACTCTGTACAGAGTTGTCTGCCAGCCATAGCACGGACTGGTGCTGCCAAACCCAGCAGTGAAACAAGTTGCTAAACAGGACCCACATGTAACTACTATCATTCAAAAAAAGGTGCTGCAGAACATCAGCACAGCTGCAACATGCATAGCAGATGCCATTGCACAATGCCGCTATCCCTGTTGCGCGGCTAGAGGCAATGCAGGGGTTGCAAGGCTGCTGCAGTGTGCGCTGCTGCTGCGCCACACACAGACCAGCGGCGTTGGGGCAGCACAGACACACCATAGGAATGCAAGCAATGATATGTCATATGCAATCAATGCCCAATGGAGAATGACAAATCTGGGGTTGCCTTTAAACCCTTTCCCGGTCATGCGCCTGTCGAGGGGTCCACCTGCCAGTCAGAGTGCTGTGCATGTGCTGCCAGCCGCCCACTCAGCACAGCATGGCGGCCAGCAAGCCGATGCGTTCCTCCTGCTGCAGATGCTGCTGCATGCACATCACCAATCAGCAGCCTACACATCACACTGCTCACAACACACAGCAGACAGTCCTGAAGCACTGTACCGCCATACAGGCAAAGGTCACAGCTTGCAGCAACGACGCTTGTTCAGCAACCCGCAGCCAATGCTGCAAATGAGAAAGATGAGCACCAGGCCATGCAGTTTGCATACGTTGCGCCACACAGCAGTGCAAAAGCGCCCTGCACACCGCCCTACACCCCAGACCTAGCTGGCTGCATCCAGGCTCCCTTCAACAACCACACATCTCACACGGTTCTAACACCACCGCATGGGACTGGAGTGGATCTGGCCGAGGCCTCGCACAAGCACCCCAAGCCCAGCACCGTGCAGAGCATCCAGGTGCAGGCGCATGGAGCAGCTGGCTGCAGCGCTGCACGCGTGCCTGGCTGCCGCAACGCCGCAGCAGCACCTCTGGCATGGAAACGTGCCCCTGCTGAACGTGGCCGTCTCACGCAGTGCCGCTGTTCCAACTTCTGCTCTGCATGACACGGCACTCATCTGCGGTATCCCAAAAAGGAGATTCACGGCGGACCACAAGGACTGACAGCTGATTGAACAGGTAACCATTTGGCGCATTTCAGCAGCACCCCCCACCCCCACTTAGTCATGTCAGATTCAAGTATGTAACAGGAACAAGAAGCAATTGGTGAAGCTGCAGACGCTGCTGCGTGCAAGGTCGTGTCAGCGCAGACGCCGTGCAGGCTGCAGGCTGCCCTGATCAGGGAGCAGCCCCAGCCAGCCAGCCCACACCCAGCGCCTGGAGAAGGCGACGTGACTGCTGCTGCCAGCCGCAACAGCGCTGTACAGTACTCTGCAGCAGAACAAATCCAGTATGCACGCATGCGCTGCTTGGCGATTCTTATGTCTGCATGAGTTATAGAATGCAAGTGTCTTCCCACCCTCCGTCAACCTGTGCATCTGCAAGCGCCGTGCCGTCAGACATTTTCTCGACCCTACACACCAAAAAAATGTATAAGCCATTGCAATTGTGGGCGCCTACACACGACAAGGCAGCCGTTGCTGCCACAGCAGCAGCACAGCCAGGCAAGCCAGCCCGCCATGGTTTAAAGCGCTGCCCCAGGCAGGGTTGTGCTGGCAGGGGCGTGCTCGAGGGAGCATGCTGTCAAACCTCCGGCAGCCTCTACAAATCTTGTTGCGAAAGGTCAGATCCCAGGGGCCGGTGCACATGCTGCTGCTGCTCACCGCTCACTGCTCCTGCGTGCCCTCGCCGCGTTGGTGGCGCTGGGCACTGCCGATGCTGCCAGCAGCATGTGCCCGCTTAGCAAGCAGCTCGCGCTCAGCTTTCTGTGTCAGCTGATGTTGCTGCTGCTGCAGCTGCTGCTGCAGTGCCACGATGGCAGCCTTCGCGCTGATGAAGCCAGGAGGTACAGGGATAGCAAAGTGCTGCTGCTGCACATGCAGCTGCCGCTGCTGTGTGCACAGCACCCCAGCAGCAGAGTTGTAGCCGCCATGCTGGGCCATCAACTGCTGCTGCCGCTGCAGCAGCATCTGCTGTGCCGCCTGCTGCTGCTGTTGCTGTAGCTCCGTGCCAGGGCCAAACCCAAAACAGATGCTGGTGGCAGGGCTGCCACTGGCAGCCGTGTCACGCCCACGGCTGCCGGCGCCCGCTGCTGCATTGGCTGCCAACAGCTGCTCATACTGCTGCTGCTGCGAGGTGCTGCCCGCGGTGAACGTCTTGCTGCGCATGGGCGGCCGCCCAGCATGGCGCTGACGTGGCGGCCGCTGGCTGCACACGTCCCCGCCAACCCCACCGGCACATGCGGCCGCTGCCGCCTGCGGCAGCTGCTGCTGCGCTGCTGCACCGCCCAACTTGCCAACTGCTGCACCGCCACCACCACAGCTGTGCCTGCTGGCCCCTACGCAGGCAACGCCAGTCACCACCTCGCCATCAAACCCAACCTGCTGGTACTCATACACAGAGCCAGCAGCAGCTGCTGCCACCAACGCTGCCGCCGCTGCTGCCTGCTGCTGGCAGGCATCCTGCTGCCCGGCCTTGAGTGTGCGCTGGTGGTTGCCGCCGCCATCGCCAGCTGCCCCGCTGAAGCCTGCTGCTGGTGCTGCTTCAACAGCAGGGGGCGTGGCCTCCTCCTCCAGCAAAGGTCCGCCGCGGTGAGCATGCTGCCCGGCGTGCTGTGCCGGTTGCTGCTGCTCCCACTGCAGCACCTGCGCCGCCTGCAGCTGCATGGCAGCCGCCTGCTCCTGCTGCGGCTGCTCGCTGCCGCCGCAGCTGCCACGCCCCTGCACAGGCCCCCCTGCACCGCCACGCTGCCTGTTCCAAGCGGCTGCAGCCTCTGCGAGCGCTGCGGCCGCAGCTGGCGGAAGTGCATCGCCGGCGCTGCTGCTGCCGCCACAGCCCCTGGGGATGCCAGGCCGGCTGGGGCGAATTGGACACGCGTCACCGCCCGGGCTGCTGATGCGCTGACAGCCGGCAGGCGCCAGGCCGCCGCCAGGCAGCAGCGCTGCCGGCACACCGCTGATGTGTGGGGTGGCCAGGCCGTCGCCGCAGTCGCCCCAGGCCCCTGAGCCAGTCAGGCTGCAGCTGGCTGCTGCGGCTGCCTCCGACTCCTCACACATGTGCAGCAGCGCCTGCGCAGGAGCCACGGCACGCAGGGGGCGGCAGCAGCGCGTCAGCAGCAGCGCAGCCACTCCAACGCAGACCATGGCGGTGCCGGCAGGCGCTGCTGCACGGGGCCCCGTACCCTGCGCACGTGTGTGCCCGAGGACTTGCCTCAAGGAATGGCCGTGCAGCAGCAACGACCACAGGCGTGTGCAGCGTCAATGTTGCCCACGCCCACAGCCCGCCTGCCCGCATGTTTTTTTTTCACCCACCTGCAGGCCCGCGATGACCTCCTGGAAGCTGGGCCGCGCGCCAGCAGCGCCATGCCAGCACGACGCCGCCAGCTGCGCGTAGCCCAGCGGCGTTTCCGGGGGGAAGCAGGGCCGCAGCCCGCGCAGCACCACCTCCTCCACAACCTGGCCCGCGGACATGCGCAAACAGCACGGTCGCTGAGGAGGTGGCCAAGGCACCGGCAGGCAGCGCATACCCACCGACACGAGGCGCCGCACACTGGCAGGCAGCACCACCACCCAACCTGCCAGACCAGCAGCAGGCACGGACCGTGTGCGGCACGGCCGTGCGCCAGCCACCACTCTGGCCTGCCTCGAGCTGTGCTGCCCAGCCACCCAGGGCCACCGCAGCCGCCTCACCTTCTGCTGGCGCATGTTGCCGTAGGGCCGCCGCCCCACAAACAGCTCCCACATGATCACGCCAAACGCGTACACGTCAACGCTCGCGTTCACCTGCGCGTGCGCAGGCAGCGGGAGGCACGGGCCACGCGCCAGGGCCGCGTCAGCGACCGCGCAGCCGCATGGCAGCACACCACACCCGACACAGCGTCCTGCACAGCCCGTGCCCGTTGGCTTGGCCTGCATGCCACAACGCTGTGCTGATGCAGCTGTGGAACAACGCCCTCTTCCGCTTGCACAGCAACACCTTGTGCGCACCCTGCGGCGTGCTGGCCACCCACCAGCCCACACAGGCGCATGCTGTCCTTCACATGTGCCATCCATCACATGTGCCATCCATCACAAGTGCCATCCATCACATGTGCCAGACACCAGCAGCCGCCCCCCCCCCCCCCCGCCCCAGGCCTCCGCTCCCACCTTCTTGGTGGTGAGCAGCGCCTCTGGGGCGACGTACGCCGCCGTGCCGCAGCTGTTGAAGGGGAAGGTGTCGCAGGCGTCGTCGTCCTCCACACGGCTCAGCCCAAAGTCGCCCACCTTGGCGCTGAAGCCGCGCACGTCCGCATTGCTGCTCTTCAGCAGCACCTGCAGCCCGGCAAGCAGCGCACATGTGGGGCACACAGCCGGCCACATGGCCCGCACACGGCGCCCATCAGCAGCTGGACGGCAGCGGCTGCACGGCGCATGGCAGACAACGCCGCACGCCCGACGAGGCCGCTGCTGCTGTCTGACGCAAGCCATACCAGCAAGCACGGCAGATGAACAACCGAACAAGCACTGCGGCGCCCACCACCAAGCTGGCAGCGCCCACCCACACACTGTCGTCCGCCTCACGTTTGCCGGCTTGAGGTCGCAGTGCACCACGCCCAGCCGGTGCAGGTAGGCCATGCCCTCCGCAACCTCTAGCAACGTCAGCAGCAGCCACCGCATGTTCACGCGGCGCCGCTCAGCAGGCGCCGCGCCGTCGCCGCTGCCAAGCAACCCCGGGCTGCCGCCGCCGCAGGCGGGCGCGGGCCCGCACATGCTGCTGTCCCCGCAGCAGCTGCCCTCGCCGTCCGTGCTGGAGTCGAGCCCGCCGCGCGACTCGCAGCTGCCGTGGCGGCTGCTGCAGCTGGCGTGGCGCGTCGCCAGCTGGCGGCTGCCGGGGCCGGCAGCGCCGGGCAACGGCAGGCTGAAGATGTGGCTGCGGATGGCGCTGGTCAGGTTGCCCAGGTCGCAGTACTCCATCACCTGGATGTGGCAGGTCGCGTCGTCGCAGGTGCCGCCGCTGCTGTCGCTGCCGCTGCGCTGCTGCTGCTGCTGCTGCTGTGAACCGCTGCCAGCCGTCAGCGCAGCGATCAGCTGCGCACGCTGCTGGCAGGGAGCTTGCCTGCAGTTGCAGCAGGATGAAAAGCGGCGGGGTGACATTCAGTGCTTCATGCAAGCATCTGCCACGGCTGGAGCATGAACCAGGCAATGATATGCATGCAACAATGGCGAAGCGACCCCTCCCTCCTGTCTCGCTGTCTCTGTCTCGCTGTCTCCCTTACGAGAGAGAGCCCGGGACATTGACAAAAGTCAGAACCAAACCCTACATGATATGGAGCTGCTCAGCCCCGGCCCGCCGCCTCACCGTGTGCAGAGTGCCGCCACCTCCTGCACGCGCACGTCCGTCATGCAGCTGTAGGCCTGGATGATGTTGGGGTGGCTGGTGCTGCGCAGGATGGCGATCTCGTGCGCGTTCTTCAGCACCGCGCGCTCGCTGCTGGCGTCGCCCACCGCCACCACCTTGACCGCCACCACCAGCCCCCGGTACAGGCCGCGGAACACCTTGGCAAACCCGCCCTCGCCGACCTGCGCCACCAGCTGCAGCGCGCCCAGCACATCCTCGTCCGCCTCGCGCATGGCCGCGTCGATCCGCTTCTGGTTCAGCTTCTCGGTGATGCCCGCGGCCACCGCACTCGTGCTGCTGGCCACCTGCCACGCCATGAAGCCGCGCCCCAGCCCAGGCGCGCCAGTGGAGCTGGCCCCAGCACTGCAGCAGCTGCCGTGCATGCTCGCCGTGCCAATCGTCGAGCCAAACTCCATCGCGCCGCTGGCTGTGGCAGCAGCCACGAACGAGCCGTCGCTGCGCCCAGCACCCGCAGCCACCCCCGTCAAGCTGCTGCAGGCAGTGGTGCTGGAGTAGCCGCCCGTCGCCAGTGACGCTGCTGTCGTTGCAGGCGTGGCGGTGCTGGGCGACACGGCTCCTGGCAACACACCGCTGCCGTGGCTGGTGCAGCCGCCCAGCCCGCCCAGCCTGCTGCCCGGCTCAACGATGCTTTCCCGGGCCAGCAGCTGCTTGTGGTCCAGCTGCTGGATGCCCTGCAAGGGTCAGCAGCAGCAGCAGCAGCAGCAGCAGCAGCAGCAGCAGCAGCAGCAGCAGCAGCAGCAGCAGCAGCAGCAGCAGTGTCAGTGGAGGTGGTGGCGGCAGGTGCTGGCACATGCGGCAAGGTGGCGGCTGAGGTGCAGCAAACGGCACTGCGGAGCAAGTGCTCTGCAGCACACTGCAGCCCCCAGCACCAGGAGCGCTTGGCAGACACACAGCAGCAGCCCCCAGCTGCCGCTCACCGCATACTCCGCTGCCAGCGCTCCTGCCAGCTGCCTGTTGAGCGCCGCCCCAAGCAGCTCAGCCACCTCCTTCAGCTGCTGGGCCACCTCGGGGAACTCCGTGTGCACGTCAGCAAGGCAGTACAGCGCACCAAAGATGCCTGCAGGACAGACGCAGCAGCAGCAGCAGCAGCAGCATCGGCATCAGCAGCAGGAATGGGGAGTTGCTGGCAGATGAGCCATCAAAATGCTGCCGTTTCAGAGCAGGACATTGACACCACTGTCAATGCTACAACCGCCTGACTAGCAAAGGACACACACACCAACCACAGCAAGCAAGGCCTGCTGCTGCCCGCAACACGCCCACTCAGCCGGCTTGGTGGCACCCCTCCCCAGCCCATCAGTGTGCCGATACTTGCCTACTCCCTTGGCGCGCAGCGGCAGCAGCAGCACGCTGCTGGGCGGGCGCAGCAGCTTGCTGGCAAAGAGGTCGGTGTTGATGTTGCCCAGCTGGTTGATCAGCTTCTGCACGTCCGGGATCAGCACCTGCTTCTTGTTGGCGAGCGCGATGGCCAGTATGGTGTGCTTCATCGGGATGGCAGTGCGCACCAGGCCGCCAGCAGCCTGGATGGCGGCCACCCACTGCGCGGCGCTGCTGCTGCCGGGGTTGCTGCTACTGCTGCTGCGCTTCCTGGCGCGCACGCCAGCCTGCAGCACGGGGCAGGGCCGGGGCCAGGCACGCGTCGAAACACGCAGCAAGCGTCTTTGACGAATGCACAGGCTGCCGCGGCCGCCTTCCACATGCAAAGCAGCAACAACGGCAATCAGGCAGGTTGGTCGAAGCCGGAGCGTGTGCGCCAGGGGTGGTGCCGGCCGCCCCTGGGCTGCTGCTGCCGTGGCCGCGCCGCACCTGGCCGAGGTCATCGTACAGCGCTGCCGCGCTCTTGTCGCCGCTGATCAGCGCCAGCCGCAGCCACGTGTGCGCGCCGCACGCGCCGCCGCCTGCTGGGGCGCCGCCCGTGCGCTGCAGGCACGTCAGCGCGGCCCGGCTCCCCAGCAGCGCCGCCTGCATCATGGCATCCAGGCTGCTGGCAGCTGCCAGGTCCCTTGCCAGGCACACCAGTGCGTCCAGCCCGGGGTCCCGCACCACCGCCGTGAGCGTGGCGCTGACCAGGCTCATGTACGTGCTGAACAGGCGCGGGCCCGCCACGCGCATGTCCAGGCAGGGCTCATGCTTGAACCCCAGGTTCAGCACACCTAGCAGCTGCTCAGGCCCTGAGCGAACCGGCACCGCATGGATGTGCCGAATGCCTGCGGCCTGCAGCTGCAACCAGTCACTCGGGGGCGCCCGGCCATCGTCCTCGCTCCAGCTGAACGCATGGCTGCTGCTGCTGCTGCTGCTGCTGCTGCTGCCGCCTGCGTGGGGCGATTGCCGGTCTGAATCCGTGCGGTTGTCAGTGCTGCTGCCGTGGTTCACGAGGTGCTCCACGCTGCTGCCGCTGCCTGCCACTGCTGTGGGCAGGTTTGGCAGGCTGGCGGCCTCGTGGCTGCTGCCCACGCTCGCCACGACCAGGAACGTCTGCTGGTCCAGCGACACCAGCGACATGCTGCAGGCGCAGCAGCACGCACGCAGCAGACACACGCAGGCCGGACGGCGGGCAGGCAGGCAGGGGCCCAGCACATGTTGCACGAGCAGTGACAGGGGGCGCAAGAGACGCCACCTACATGGTGCGCGCACTGGACACTTGCAGGAACCAAGTGCCATGACCCACTCGTGCCGCGGCTGCTGCTGCGTAACGCAAGCATGGGCTGCATTCAAGCTGCCTAGCTGTATATGAGTGCACGAGTGCTGCCGCAGCAAATGGTTTTGTGGCAGCCAATGCCTTGCATGCCATGCTGTGTTTTGTGCTGCAGATGGTGTCATAGCTCCACAGTTTGCTTGCCATGCTGTTCAGCTTGCTCACACCAACACAGCAGCACTGCATGGTGGTGCAGACATGCCTGGAACAATCCGACCCGCACCTTGCATAGCTGGCATGGCAGTCTGTTGCCACAAGTTGTAATGCCTTCTTCAGCGCATGCACTGGCGCCTCCCGCTCTGCACTGCCCTCTGCAAACCGTTCAATAAGCTCGCTGACCTGCTCACAAAGGGAACCAACGTGATGAAACGGGCTCTGAACAACTCAAACAACGTTAAATGGGATGACGGCATGCTGCGCAAAACACTGTGACAAATGCGCAGGTGCCCACTGCTGGTGTTGGTGATGCAGCAGTGGCAGAGCTGACATCCATAAGCAGGTTGCCGATTGCGGGCAGGTGGGATGCAAGTACATGATCTGCTACGCGTCCAGCAGGCGATGTGGATGACGTGTGTATCCGGCGCTGCAATGCTGGCTGAAACTGTCACTGGCCTGAAAGCTGCACCCCTGCCGCACCTTAAGGAGCATTCGCTGCACCGCAGTCGCCTCCTTTTGATTGAGTTTGCTCCAGGACGAAGACCAGTCACTGTCATGTTTCTCCGCTGCGGGAGAGCTGGCTGCACTCTCGACTGTGGCCTGAGGCCCCGGGTCTGGCTGCCTCTGCGCCTGCTGCATCAGCGGCAATGACTTTTGCTGGATGGTACCAGACTCCACCACGGGTTCCGCGGCACTCGGCCAGAGGCAGCAGGAGAACAGCCCCATGTTGCCCGCTGCCCTTCTAAGCACTGCTATTGCCCCATGCACCACGAACGACTAACCTAAGCTCCAATACTCCTAGATTTGGAGCTGAATGAGTTTGCGCTGGCATGGGTGTTTTCTCGCTGAACGTCTGTTCAGAACTGGAGGATGACGTCGATGATCACTCAGTCCGGACTTTCGGGTTCAAGCAGTCAGATGACAACTAACCCCAAAACATCCAGTCTTTATATGATGTATAACCAGAGGCATTGCTGGTACCATGATGCTCATAAAGCAAGCTGCTAACCGGTGTTAACGGTGCTGCTCCACAAGCTTGTGATCAATCAGCAGGATATGCCTGCACTTCAAAATGCTGAAGCACAACTACCGTGTTGTGCATATTATCCAAGCCAGCCCTGGCACTTCACCAAACGGGAAACAGTGGTTGCCATGGCGGGTACAGGTAAGCAGATGACGCGCGAATTGCTGACATCCGTGTTGGCCCTCAGATAGTCTATGGACAACTCGATCTGCTGAACTGTTGCTTCATTGTTCCTTAACCAGTCTTGCGCTCCACCATCGCTTGCCAGGGCTGACAGAGGTGGAGCGCCTCAGCAACAATCGAGAGCCAGCGAGGCAGGGTGTGGGGGTGGAGGGAGGCAGGGATCTGCGCTGACTCTTGAGCTTTGCTGAGGCGCTCGATATCTTGCAGTTGCGGTGAGCAATGAGAGAGCGCACCCCCTAACCTTGTAACTTTCATGCAGGACGAAGACGAGACCAGGTTGGTGGGTTCGCTGCTGCTGTTTGTCTACAAATGAAATCCTACACCCACCGCAGGCTTCACGCCACGTCCACGCACCCCGCGGCCCCGAGTTTCAAGACGACACCCCCGTTACATACCACCAACCCCGTCAAGGAACCCTATGCCCTTCTTGCATCAGAGAGTGCTGCTGATTGTTATACCAACACGGAAGGAGGTGTCCTTCACTCACAGCCGTACCCTGCTCAAGCAGCCAGCGGGGTCACCAATTACAGCTTGCCTCACACGTCTGCTTGCTTCAGGTAATTTTTTGGGGGTGTTCAAGGGCGTGCGTGCGTAGCCTGTACCTTTGCTTCCTGGACGTGGACGGGCTGGCGCCCCAGAAGCGGCTCCCTTGGCCTCAGCTTGCTTCATATTTTCAGTACAACCATGGCGCAGTACAGTTGGTGGAGCCAGCTTTCTTACATGCACAGCGCGGTTGGCAGCAAATGCATCTTTGATATGTGGCTGCACAGGAGCACATGCTACAGGTCACATGGGCCCCAAGTCTGTTTCCAAACGCACAGCCATAATGTACAAACTACTATCAGCCACGGCAGCCAAATAGCTAGGCACTGCAGCCATCGCCCTACACGCTACTGCCCCTGGACTAATGCACATGCCAGCTGGCTTGCTGCAGCAAGCGCTGCATGTAGCGCATGCAGCAAATGGACATTTCACCGCAGGATTTGAACATCCGAACCAGCATAATCTGCACAGCGCATGGTCTTGACAAAGCTGCAGCATGTGGTTCATACTCCATGCACATGGCCACACCGGTGCATGCGAAATGGCCGCCAGTGACTGATGGCTGGCAAGGCCGCACAGGAAGGCACTGCACTGCAACGGCGTGTGGGGCAGCCCGCCGTGACGTCATGTCGCTGACGTGCCACGCACGCCAGCTGCTGGTTGTACGCCCAACGCAGTAACCACCCGTGCACGCCAGTTTCATTCCCAGCAGCTGCCCCATCCCGCAATGCTCAACAGGAAAGAACAGCCCCAACACTGCCACAAGGGCATGGTACTAAAACAAAAAACCACAACGAGCGAGGGGCATTGCGAGAAGGCAGCCCCATCCGCATCATGTTGCTGGCAGAGCAACCAAGAGCGTGCCGCGCCAAATCAGATGCCCAACGGCAGGTGATGATACAATACACGCAGCAAGTGCTGCACAGCGGTACTGGTACAAGGCGCGGCCACTGCCGCTGCACACGCTGAGCAGCACATGCTGAGCGTGCAAAAACGATGGGAGCGTGCATGATGCAGTGCCTCAGCGACCGCACATTGCAGGCGCGCCGTTGTACTGCACCCTGGCCGCGTCAGGCAGCAGCCCACCATGCGGTGTAACTGCACCAGGCCGCCACATGCGCGGCGCCGGTGGCACGCAACAGCAGTGCAGGCATACTGCACAAACAACGGCAGTGCAACAACGCACTGCCCAACATACAACAGCAGTGGCGCAGTGTCGACAGTGTTCACAAGGTACCATCAAAACTCGATGAACAGCTGTGCTACGGGCTCCTGAGATGTGCGGAAGCTGCATGCGCATGCGAGCTGCACATGGCTTATGTTTTGTGCAGCCGACAGAGCGACCCACCAGGCAATAACAATCATAGATTGAACAACACAGCAGCGTTGAACAGAGGACCAATCAGCCCCCTGATATGATACACCACTTGCGGCAGCGTACAGAGTAACTAGTAGCGCAGCACAAAGCAACCAGAAGATCACTTGTGCACAGAGCAGGAATTACAAAATACCAAATACCAAATACCAAAGTAGGGCCACAGGCCCACCCACTAGGGAGCCAAACAAGGCTCAAGGGGGATTACACAGCAAGCAACGTGAGCAGCAGCTGCAGCATGTGCAGCTGAGTGCGCCCCCCGCTGCAGCTGCTGCCCCGGCGACAGATGCGGCCCGCCTCACCACTGCCCCTCCCGCCTGCTGCCACAACAAGCGCTGCACGCACACCAAAGATATGACTTCAAAGTTTGACATGGTCACCGCCGCATGTCCACGTTCATGCAACATCAATTACTCAGCAGCTGCGTCTGCCAGCGCCTTGACGGCCGTCTTCTTGTTGACCTCATGGTACAGCTGCCAGCGGCGCATTGCACGGCTGGCGGCAGCAGCCAGCGCAGCAACCTTGCGGCGTGCAGGGTCGCTGCTGCTGCCGTCATCACCGCCAGCACCAGCACCAGCACCAGCAAAGCCACTGTCATCGTTGCTGCTAGCCCCTTTCATGTCAACGTGCCGGCTGAAGAAGGATGACCAGCCACCGCCGCTGCTGCTGCTGCTGCTGTTGCCGCTGGCTGCGTAGTCTCGCTGCTGGCGCAGTGCAGCAAACTTGGCCTGCCTCTTCCGCCACGCCCTGCAAGTAGTGGGCAGCAGCCGCAGCAGCAACGGTGAGCATGCCAGCAGCTTCACATACTAGTCAGGTACGTCCAGGTGTCCCTGTTGTGCCTGGAAAACACACATGATTTCAGCTACACGTCACGGAGAGCTATGCTGATTGGCACCCGTGACACCCGCCACCACCCAAGGCTCTTGAAAAATGGCACCGCAATGGCGCAGCCAGCTGCTGCAGCTGCGCCATTCTAATGCTGCTGCTGCTGCTGCTGCTGTGCCTGCCACATGTTGCTGCTGCTGCTGCTGCTGCTGCCGCTGCCGCACCTCTCCGCCTCCTCGAACACGTTGCCTGGTGAGCGCTGCTGCCTCATCATGATGAAGGCGTCCACGCGCGTCATGCTGGCCAGCGTGGCCTCCAGCAGCGACAGCTGCGGGCTGCTCACCTGCCAGCAGCACGGCAGCGGCAGCACAGCAGGCACACACCTCAGCAGCAAGCACACACACAAAAAATGACATGCGCAACGGGGGCAGCAACCAGGCATGCGAGGCAAGCCAGCCCTTGACCAGAACTGACTGCAAACCCGCTGTCGGCCCAACGGCTGCTGCTGCAATTCCCTTGTCTGCGTGGCAATCGCTGAACAAGTGATGCTGCGAGCCAAGCCCCAGGCCCCAGCCCGTACAGCTGCGCCACCTGCAGGCGACGCTCCTGCCCACCGCCTCACCCAGTGGATGCAGTCCACGGGGCACGTCTCAATCGCCACCTGCACATCCTCCTCCAGGGACAGCACGTCAGCGCCTGCGTGCAGCACACAACCATGGCAGCAGCCGTGAGCATAGTATACCTCGTTGAAGCTAGCAAGCAGCAGGAGCCACAATCGAGCTTACCAGCTACACCAGCCACAGCAGGGCCACCACCTCGCACGACGCAGTGGTGCTAGCAACATCGCCGCAGTCGAGCCTGCTTTGCCCCAACCGGGCGGGTGCTGGACGTCCCAAAGAGCCTCTCAGCAGACTACCCGCAAGCACACGCCCCTGTGATTGTCCCTGAAGCTCAGGGACCTTAGCTTGCTCGTTGCCTGCAGCAGAGCTAGGCAGGTTGCCCCACGCTGCTGCCCACCTGCGATGACGCGAGCCCTGCCATACTTGGACTCCTCGACAAGGAACGCAGCGGGGCAGGCTCGCACGCACTTGCCGCAGCCAATGCAGCTGACCTCGTCCACAAACACCTGCGCGGCCACACCAGCACAGCAGGTGAGGCAGGGCCCAGCGCAACAGGGTGCCGGAGTGCAGAGCAATGTGCACTGACCACTCCAAAACACAGCCAGCAACTCTCGACAACAGCTGTGCCGCGCGTCAACGCGTTTGCCATGGCAGTCGGACAGCCCCCCCGCACGTGCCTGCAGGTCCTCCTGCTGCTTCTGTGCCGCCGCCGCTGCTGCCCCAGCCCTTGTCACCACCCCTGCTGCTGCCGCACCTGGTCAGCAGGGTAGCTGGCGTCCTTGAACGGGTTCAGTGCACTGGCGCTGAAGCCTGCGATGGCGTCGTACATCTCACGAGCCTCCGGGTTGGAAAGAGTCTGCAGGTCACCACAGCCGCTTTTGCTTTGCAATGATCCCACTGTTCGGCTTGAAAAGGCCGCTCTGGTAGGTCACAGGCACCAGTGGCCGCTCTGGTAGGTCACAGGCACCAGTGAAGCAGCAGGCAGCTGGGAGACTATTGAAACCCTAGCTGAGCATGACACGACCCCGGCTATGTCTGCATTCCCTGCACGTACAGCTGTTGACGCACCGCCTCCTTGCAGGATTGTGTCACAGCACATCACAGCACACACTTACAGTGTAGATCTCGTTGAGCAGTGCGCAGAACTCGTTTGTGTCAATACTGTCTGTGGCTTCCCCGTCGGAGCTGCTGCCACTGCTGGTAGCGCCTTGCTGGTCTGGGTGGTACATCCGCATCATGTTGTAGTACGCTGCCTTGATGGACTTGGGGTCAGCAACAGGGTGCTGCAGGGCGGTGCGGGAGTCAGATGTGTGCAAGGCAGTGGTCAGGGACGGGCATGAGTGCAGATACGAGCACCGGGACAGCACCGATCAAGTGTTGCTGACAGACCGTGATGCAGCAACATCGTGGCAAGCACAACTAACGTGATCTGCAACGGTTTCATCTGCCTATTGCAAGCTGATCGGCATGGTAAGTGCTGGTTGCTGCCCTGTCTAGTGCTGTGCTGTTGCTGCTGCTGTGTTGGCACTGCACTTGACCCTGTGCTGCGGAACTTGACCCTCTGCCGCCCTTGGCTCTGTATTTTTATCAAAAGGCACTCACAAGCCCCAGAATGCTGTAAAAGTCCTCCCCGGACAGGCCCGTCTCGTCTGTTGCAGCTGCGCAAAGTGGCACAGGCCCTAGCATACGTGTCGTCGACATGCGCCTGCTGGGAACCATGCAAAGCCGACACAACATCACTGATTGCTTGTTTGCACGTGTGGACGCTGCTCTGTGGGCTTGTGCGCCAGCCATGCCGGAGCGTTGCGTCAAGAACGCCATGGGTAGTTGATGATGCTTATAATTGAGACAAAATTACCATGATGTTGTGATCAAACAGCAACGACGACTGAGCTGCGAGTAGATCACCCTATGTCGACTTGCTCAAATCGAGGCAGTTGGCCCCCACGTGTCACCGTGATCTCACCAAATCTGTCGTGAGCAGCACACACTTTGCCACACACCTCGCAGGAACGGGATCAAGTTTGGCGTGGGGGGGGCCATACTTTCACCACTGTGTTGCCCTCACCCGCACTACACCTGATCTGTCACATCAGCCAGTCACTGGTTCCTCCAAATACTGCTTGGCAGCCTGATTGACACCCCTCTGACCTCGCAGCCCCAGGTGCATGCACTACCAAGCCCATCTTCCGCATGTCTTGTACAGCTACCCCCCACCACATGCATGACTGGTCTGCAAATAAGATTGTGGTAAACCTGTCTCCTATTCAACCATAGAGGGCCATGCTGCCTGATATATGAGTGCACAACTGCCATGGCGCTCCAAGCAGCCGCTAGCACGTCCGCTACCCTTTGCTGCGAGCGCCCTACCTTCTCAGGCAGGCGCTTGCAGCAGCCACTGCGCATTGCGCTTGATGGCACCCCGCATGTCCTCAAAGTCCCGCCGCAGCTCACCCACAGCGGCAGCAGCCGCTGCAGGCCCGCCAGCAGCTGCACTGCCGCCACCAGCCCACCACCACCACCACCAGCAAGCTGTGACGCCTGAGCGGCAGCGGCCTTCTTTGCAGTCTCTGCTGCCTCTGCCTTCAGCGTCACTAGCGCAGCATCCAGCGCAGCATGCATCTTCTTCTCCAGGCCAGACGTGACCTCACGCTTCGTGCTGGCGTACGCTTCAGCCGCGTCTGCTGCTGCCTTGACCGCAACCTGCTTGCACAGCTCCGCCTTCAGCTCCTGCAGGCCTGCCGCCACCTGCCCACCGACAGCACCTGCCAGCTGCTCCAGCAGGGCTGCCTGCTCCTCCTTCAGCCGCTGCTCACTGGCCTGAACATGCAGCAGCACACAAACAAGCAGGCAGGCAGGCAGGCACTGCATGTGTTGCGTTGCGCCTTGCAGCCATCTGTCATCGGCACATGTGCTGATGCGATGGTGTGTTGCGGCAGACGGCCTCCTCATGTTTGCCCCGCCTCAGCTTGCCCGGGTGCTGATTAAATCGCACCGCACGTATACATTGAAGTTGCCATGCTCCGGTGCTTGATGCGTTGCATCCAAATCCCTGACATGGCATGCACCACAACCGTCGTTTGTAGGTGGGCCTGTCTGTGGCGGCCGCATGCAGCCTGTCCTTGCTTCAGCAACTGCTGCACGCACCTGCAGGCCCGCCTCCACCCGCTGCGCTGCCTCTGCTGCTGCTGCCGCCTTGACCTGGCTGCCCCATGTGCCCAGCAGGCCCGCCTCCAGCTCAGACAGCAGCGACAGCTTAAACGAGGACATGCGCTCAGCCAGCGCAGAGCCGGCTGCAGCCGCCGCCTGCAGCAATACGGCAGCAGCATGAGGCATCAGCAGAGTACAGATGCAGCACCTCAGCTCGCGGCGGGCCCCCAACTTCTTCCACGTGCATCCGCCACGTGGTGTGCCACGTCATCTGCCACGCAAACGCGTCGACATTTGACGTCAGTCAGAGGTCCACAGCGCCTGCACCCGTGATGATGCAGCCTGCAAGCCATCCGGGCCCCCACCTGCCCCAGCAGCTCCTTGTCCTGTTCCTGCTGCGCTGTGGCGAGTGCAGCCAGCTGCTGCTGCAGCACCTCCAGCTGCGCGGCAGCGGCTGCACCAGACGCTTCGACTGCAGCGCGCCACTCCAACCTGCACAGCAGCACAACACAGCAAACAAAGCAGTGCATTCACTGTGAAGCTCTCTATGTTCAAAATTCCTCATGAATTTACTGCCGGTAAGCTGCACAACCTTGCATGAAGTAGTACAATCTCTGCGGCACTGTAGCAGCCAGACCACCCCAATGGTCACGGCAAGCTGCAGCATAGCGCAGCAGCTGCTCAGCCATACCGAAGCCACGTCCTCTGCTACACCTGCTGACACTGCCTTGTTTGCTTGCTGCAGTTTGGCAATCAGCAGAGACGGCATTGCAGCACAGGCCGCCGCGCTGACCTGATCCCCTCCAGCTTCGCTGCCACCTCACTGGCTGCTGCTGCCTTGCCTGCCAGGTCAGACTGCACGCGCCCAGTCAGCGCCAGCTCAGTGTCATTCAGCTTGTCTTCGAACTCGGCTCGCAACACCTGCTGGGCCTGCAGAGGCAGCAGCCAGCAGGGTCATGCATGCCTCATGCAAGGCATCAGTGCCGGTGCCAATCACCACACCGCCCGCCGCACAGGACACAGCACAAATGCTTGGCTCTTCCCATTGTAACACACCTTCAGCTATGCTTGAAGAGCTGCTAGCAACGGCACCCTGTGTTACATCCATGCCATTGCAGTACGCTTCCGTACAGCACATCTCCAGGACTGTAACCTGCCTCGCTTACAGCCCAGCGAGTCCATAGCTCTGCTCAAGCGGGTGACCCTGCACTGCACCAGCCGCACCACATACACCCTCTGCTTTGCTTTTCCGGCTGAGCTACGTGCTGCTGCTCATTACACACCCGTGTCACTCATCACAGTGCCTGGCAGCACGCCACCTGCATGCCTTACCTGCTCCAGGCTGCTGCTGACTGCTGCCGCCTGTGCAGCAGCCTCCGCCCTCCCAGCACTGGCCTGCTGCTGCATCTCCTTGCGCAGCAGGTCCAGCTCGACCACAAGGCCAGGCCTGCTCACAGCGCCCTGGCAGGAGGACGACAGCAGCTGCCACAAGACAGCAGAGATCGCAGCAGCAACACCAGCAACATCACAGCTTGGTGGCTGGCAGGTGAAGAATGCTCATTGATTTCAAGAGGCCTTTTCCTAGGTGCTTGCGACTTGACACTGACACATTCCATGCATGGAGTGTGCGTGCAGCACATGTGTGCGTGCCGCACCAAGGGTTTGCAGCCTTGGCACCAGCTTGTTGTACGGTGAGCGCAGCCCCAGTCTGCTCACCTGCACCTGCTGCTGCAGGGAGCTCGCTGCCTCTGCTGCTGCATCGGCGTCGCATTGCAGCTTGCCAACCTGCAAGCCCAGCTGTTGGAGCTGCCCTGTCAGGCCAGCCTCGGCAGACTGCAGCTCAGACAGCTGGCTGGCGGTGGCGGCAGCAGCACTCCCCCACTGCTAAGCAAAATCGCAGCATTGCAGGAGTGGCACTTCAGCTTTGCATCAGCCAAACCTTGTCAAGCATACAGGCCACCTGGATACTGCCCAAAGCATGGCCCTTGCTGTGTAGGCGGTGCTTGCATTGCCGTGCATTTGCTTTCCTGCTGCAGCATAGCACGGCAAGAGCACTGCATGCGCCAGCGTGACGCCACTCCAGACGCACCTGCTGCATCAGCTCAGTGCGCAGCGCAGACATCTGCAGCTCTGCGGCCCCTCCCGCCTTGCTGAGCTGGTCAGACAGCGAGGCGCTCACGCCCTTCATCGCTGCCTCGACCTCTGCCTGCAGCTGCTTCACGGCCTGGCCCACCTGCTGCTGCGCATCTGTGGCTGCTGCCTGCTGGATGCCCTGCATCGTCGCGGCCACCTCCTGCTGCATCTGCCGCATCGCATTGCTGACCTGCTGCTGCGTCTCAGCAGCACCCGCCTGCATCTTCTGCTGCAAGCTGTCAAGAGAGGCTGACAGTGGCTCAAGCTTACGGTCAAGAACTGCGGCCTCCCGCTGCAGCTGCTCATGCATGGTCGCCACGGCACCGCCAGCAGCAGCAGCTGCTGCATCAGCCTTCTGCTGTGCTGCCGTCACTGCTCCTGTCCAGGCTTCTTGCTGCTGCTCCAGCTGCTGCCGCAGCTGTTCATCAGCAGCAGCCAGGGCAGCCACCCGCTCAGCTAACTCGTCTGCTGCTGCGCCTGCAGCAGCAACCAGCTGTGAACCGAGTTCATCCAGCCGGTGTGACAGCTGTGCAGCATTCTGGACCGCGCCTTGTTGCACAGCCTGGCTGCTGCTGCTGAGTTTGGTGTCAAGTCCTTCTGCAGCTGCCGCCAGCTGTTGTTGAAGCTCCTGCTGCAGCTGCGCCAAGCTGGCAGCAGTGCTGTCGGCGTGTGTGCTCTGCTGCTGCATCTGTTTCTGGAGTGCTGCCTGCTGCTCTGCCAGGCCTGCTGTGAGCTGTGCTGCTGCTGCCTCCAGCTTGGCTGCCAGCTCAGCATCTGCAGCTGCCAACGCCTCTGCCTTGGCTGCAAGCTCACCTGCAGAGACATGTGGTAAAGGGGTGCAGATGGCAGACAATCACAAGGGCTTGATGGTACGGTACACGTGCAGGCGTGCGTGGCAGCTTGTGGCTTGACGTGATCCAACACATGGTGCATGGATCGTGCGGGCACACAGCCGCCCTCTCCTGCAGGCGGACCGGCGACCAGCTGCCCCACCCACCCTGCAGAGCAGCCACAGCTGCTGCATGCTGCTGAAACTGCTGGCCATATTCCCGCTGCAGCTGCCCAACCCGCTGCTCAAGATGCTGCTGGGCTGCTGACGTGTCCGCTGCAGCTGCCGCTGTCAGCTGCTCCTTTGCCTGCTGCAGCTGTGCAACCAGCTGCTGCTCGCTAGCTGCAAGACTGGCCTCAAGGTTGGCCTGCTGCTGCTGCAGCTGACTGCAGTGCTGGCTGCCCTGTTCAGCACTGCTTGCAACAGCTGCCACATCACCAGCCAGCTGCTGCTGCAGCTGCTGTAGCTTTGCCAGCAGTCCCTGCACTTGATTTGAGCTAAGTCCCGCCTGCTCCTTCAGCTGCGCTGCAAGAGCTTCCGCGGTCGCCGCCTGCTGCTGCTCTAGAAGCTGCCGTGTCAGCGCCAACTGCTGCTGCCACTCAGCTGCACCGCTGTTTGCCTGCTGCTCAATGGCAACACTCAGCTGCCCCAAACTGGCCTCAAGCTCTGTCTTGGCTGCTGCCAGCCATGCGTCGCTTTCAGCTATGTGCTGCTGTTGCTTGCTGGTCAGCTCTACCACAGCACCGGACAGTGCTGCCTGCTGCTGTCCTAGCTGGCCATGCAATGCCAGCAGCTGTCTGGTCACTTCACTCAACGTTTCCTGCTGTGCCGTGTGCGCAGCATCAATGGCTGCCTGCAAAACTTGCTGCTGCTGCTGTTCCTGCTGCTGCAACTCTGTCGTCAGCTTCTGCACAGCCTGCTGCATCTCACCAGTTTTGCTTTGCAATTGCTCCAGCAGCTGTTGGTCTGCCGCTTGCAACCCTGCCTGCACAGCCATCAGCCGCTGCTGCAGCTCTGCAACAACAGCCACACTGTCAGACTGGCCCGCCGTCACAGCCGCTGCCACCTGGTCATGCTGCTGCTGCAGCTGTGCCTGCAGCTTTGCTACTGCCTCTTGCTGCTGTGCTGCAGCCACAGCTAGAGCTGCAGTAGCCTGCTGCTGCACTGCAGCAACAGCAGTCGCCACCTTCTGCTCGACCTCTGCTGCAGCTGCCGCCCTGTCCTGCT
Source organism: Scenedesmus sp. NREL 46B-D3 (assembly GCA_014080715.1). Taxonomy (NCBI): domain Eukaryota; kingdom Viridiplantae; phylum Chlorophyta; class Chlorophyceae; order Sphaeropleales; family Scenedesmaceae; genus Scenedesmus; species Scenedesmus sp. NREL 46B-D3. The sequence goes on from JACERP010000185.1 coordinate 120,855, forward strand.
GCAGCTGCAAGTCTACCGCTTGTGTGGATGCCTCCTGCTGCTGCTTCAGCACAGCCAGGGACGCCACAGCTGCTGCCAGCTGTTGACCTGTCAGCTCTGACGTCTCCGTAAACTGCTGCAGCTGCTGCTGCATCCGCTGCTCAACTTCTGCATGCAGGGACTCCAAGGCGTGCTGCTGCTGCTCCTTCTGATGAGCAGCTTCATCCATTAGCTGCTGCAAGGCACCTTGTGTGCTGGCAAGTCTGCTCTGCAGCTGCTCTGCCTGCTCTGTTGCTGCTGTGACTATGTGCTGCTGCTGCTCAGCCATGCCGGCTTGTAGCAAAGCTGTGGCTGCATCCAACCTGGTTGCATGCTGCAACTCCAGCACTCTGATCTGTTGTGCAAGGTCGCCTGCCACATTTGAGGCAGATATGCAGCAGTAGCAGGTGTGTCAGTCACACTGTGTGCTGATGGACAATGCATAGGGCTGATTGTCAGGCAGTGCAGTGACATGCTTTGGCACTGGCCTTCCAGCTAAATTTGTTCACTGCTGTCAGTTCATGATGTACAACATACAGCAGGAGCATGCAGCTGCTGCTCTGCAATGTCAGCATGGCTGCTACATCACAGCAGCGCCCACTGTGTCTTACCAGTTTCGCTTTGCAGTTGCTCGTTCAGCTGCTCATCCGCTGCTTGCAACTCCGCCTTCAAAGTTGCCAGCTGCTGCTGCAGCGCCTCGAGAGCTGCACCACTGGAGGACAATCCTGATTGGTGTACAGCCTTTAGGGCAGCAACAGCCACATCATGCTGCTGTAGCTGCAACTGCAGTACTGCAATAGCCTCTTGCTGCTCAGCTGCAGCAGTCGCAGTAGCATCAGTCACCTGTGCTTGGATAACAGCAGCGCTGGCTGCTGCAGTTGCCCTGTCTTGCTGCAGCTGGTCCCCAACGCTAGCGAGCTCCTTTGCTGCTGCTTCCTGCTGCTGTCTCAATGCATCAGCTGTGGCCGCTAGGACAGCCAGCTTCTCCTGTGCGGACTCGGCTGTAGCTGTTGCTTGCCCCTGCTGTTGCTGCAGCTGCTCTTGTAGACCTGCTTGCGCAGCAGCTAGCGCTGCAGCCGCAGCTGCAGTGGCCGTGGCCAATCCCGTGTTGAGGGCTGTTGATGCTGCCTCTTGTCCCTGCTGCATGTGGGTCTCCAGCATCTTGAGCTGCTCCCGAGCCTCCCGCTGCTGCTCTTTCAGGGCACCAACGGCATTGCCAAGGGCAGCAAGCTGCTGTGCCGCAAGCCGCTCAGCAGCAGCAGCAGCTTGGTCACTGCTCTGCTGCAGCTGCTCCAACTGCTCAGCCAAGCGGCTGCACATGGCCTGCTGCTCAACCAAGCCAGCAGTCAGGCTGTCACTGTGCTCCCCTTGTTGTTGCACAGCCGCCTGCTGCTCAGCCAGGCTTGTTGTGAGCTCTGCTGCCACAGCGTTCAGCTTCAGTGCCAGCTCAGCATCTGCAGCTGCCAAACGTTCCACCTGCTCAGCCAGCTCACCTGCAGGGACACAGAGCACAACAGCAGCACAGGTCAACCGCAGTAATTCCCTTGCATGGCGCACCCTGCTTGCTGTACAGCAGCAGCAGCAAGGTGATGCAGTTCACTGTTTCTGCACACCAGGCATACCGCAAAGCCCAAACATGCGCGTCACCACCCACCCACCCCGCAAGCTCTGCATAACAGCAGCAGATGCTGCCTCTGCTGCTGCCACTGCTGCCGGTGCTGCTGAGCTGCTGCAGCCACCTCTCCTCTGACCAGCTGCAGGTCTGCTGCCAGCAGCTGTGTGCCAGCGGCAGAAGCAGCTGTCGCAGCAGCCAGCTGCTGCTCCAGCATGTTCTGTCAGTCCGCACACTGCTTGCTGCTGTGCTGCTGCATGGTGCTGCGCAGGTCCTCCATGGCAGCCCGCAGCTCTTGCCTGCTGCTGCTTATCTTTTGGTCAGCATCACTTGCAAGCTGCTGTTGGGCAGTGGCCCAGTTCGCTGTTGCATCGGTCAGGGCTGCCTGCTGCCCCTCCTGACTGCTCTTTAATGACTGCAGCTCTGCATACATCTCACTTGATGTCTGCTCCAGGGCTGCTTGTGCTGCATGTGCTGCTTCCTGAGCAGCCTGCTCTTGATGGCTGCGCTGCAGCCGCAGGTCACTCAGCAGCCGCTGCATCTGAAGCTGCACCTCACCATCTTGGCTCTGCAACTGCTTCAGCACCTGCAACTCTGCTGCTTGCATCTCTGCTTGCATCTCTGCTTGCACTGCGGTCAGCTGCTGCCGCAGTTCTGCGTTGGCAGCGGACCCAGCAGCTTGACCTGTCAAAGCCGCATTTGCGTTGTCGTGCTGCTGCTGCAGTTGCTCCAACTGGCCTTGTAGCTCTGCAACAGCAGCACACTGCTGTGCCTCTGCTGTTGTGAACAAAACAGCCACTTGTTGCTACACAGCAGCCAAGGCTGCAGCACCAGCAGCAGTCACCTTCTGCTCCACCTCTACAGATGCTGCTGCAGCTGTCACGCTGACCTGCTGCAGCTGCATCTCCAGGGCTTGCATAGCTGCCCCTTGCTGTTGCTTCACATTGGCTAACTCGGAGAGTATCGCGTCAAGCTGCCGACCTGCCGCCTGTGACGTAGCTGCTGCTAGTTGTAACTGCTGCTGAATGTCTACCTGCAGAGCGGCAAGGGCCTGCTGTTGCTCAGCGGAAGCAACCGCCCAAGTAGCAGCCACGCCAGCAGCTGCCGCTTCCTGTGCAGCAACTGCTGCATGCAAGTCAACTTCCAGCTGTGTAATCACGCCTGCCTGTTGAGCTGCTGCTGCGCTGTATCCAAGGCACCGCTTAATGCTGCAAAGTGTTGCTGCACTTCTTGAGCAGCAGCTTCTGCACTGTTGGCCTGCTGCTGTTGTTCCTGCCTCAGATCCGTTAGCACGGCCTCTGCAGCTGTTTGTTGTGCTGTCAGCCCTGCCACAGCACATGGAACCTTCACTTTGTATGCTGCAAGATCAGCTGACACTGCTGCGCATGACTATGTTATGTCAGCGACTGCTGCCTCCTGCAGCTGCTGCATCTGTGTCTACAGCGCAACCAACGCCTGCCCAGCCACTGCTAGTTGCCGCTGAAGCTCAGCATTGGCTTGCTGCTGGGCCTCCAGGTGCTGCTTCATATCTGCTGCTGCAGCTGCTGTTGTATCTCCTGCTTGCTGCTGGTGTGTTTGTACCTCTGTTCAAAGGGCAGACAAGGCTGCCAGCTGCTTGGCTTCCAGTCCCGCAACTGCTCCTGTAAGCTCAGCGGTCGCTGCTGCTGTACATGTTGCAGAAGCTGCCGCTACCTCCTCTTTGAGCTGCTGTAGCTGTATGGTGAAGACTGCTCCCTGTTGTGCTGCAGAGGCCTGCTGGATCTGGATAGCCGCAAGCTCTGCTTTGACAGCTGCAACCTGGTCTGTGTTGCTTGAACAGCTCCTGTCACCATGTTCTGCAGCAGCTGCTGGTGCTGCTGCAGCTCTGCCTGCACTGCTGCTGCATCCTGCTGTTGCCGTGCAAATGCAGCAGCCAGTGCACCGTGGGTCTCTTCTGGCAAGGCTGCGACGACTACGGCAAGGCCGGCTGCTGCTGCTTGCTGAGTTGCAGCTGCTGCATCCTGCATCTGCTGCAGCTTGGCTTCTAGAATCATTAGATCTTCGCGTGCTGATGCATGTTGCTGCTTGAGGCCCTCGAAAGTTTCCATTATGGCTGAGGTCTGCTGCGTCGCGGCTCCCTGCACCTCAATCAACCGCGCTGTTGTCCACTGCTGCAGCTGCTCTCCCTGCTGCTGGTGCGCCTGCTGCAGCTGCTGCAGCGTGTCTGCCGTGCCTGCTGCTGCCTCAGACAATGCATTGACAGCCCCACGCAGCTCACCTGTCACTTTGTCTTCCAAGCCCAGGACCCTCTCCTCCAGGGCACCCGCAGTGCGCCGCGCATCGTCCAGCCTCGCCGCCAGCCCGCCAGCTGCTGCCTGCCAGCTGCCACTCAAGCTCTGGCTTGCCTCATCCAACTTCAGCGCATGTGCGCCAAGCCGCTCTGACAAGCGCTCCAGCTCTGCTGTGTGTGCAGCACTCAGGTCCTGGCTTCTTGCCAGCGCTTGCTGCTGCGCTCCCACAGCAGCCTGTGCTGCCTCGAGCTGCTGCTGGCAGCTGCTGCCAGCTTGCTGCAGCTGCTGGGTTGTGGCTGCCGCCTGTTGCTGCTGCTGCTCCAGCAGGCCCTGCTGGTCATGCAGCTGCAACTCCTGTGCTGCTGCCTGTTCCTGCAGCTGCTCCAGGCCCTCCTGCAGCTGCTGCTCCAGCTGCTGCAAGCCCTGCTCAGCCTGCTGCTGGCCCTGCTGCATCTGCTCTCCCTGGTCATCTAATGCAGCACTCAAGCCCTCCAGCCGCCCTTGGAGCTGCTGCAGCTGGTCAGCAACATCTGCAGCCGACTGCTGCACGTCAGCCTGCAGCTGCTGCTGCACGCTCTGCAACTGGACTGCAAGATCCCGTGCTTGCGCTTGCAGCTGTTCCTGGACCAGCTGCGCGGCGGTGGCATGCTGCAGCTGCGCCCGCTCCTGCTCTGTCAATAAGCTTTCCACTACCAGCTTCATCTGCAGCTGCTCCTCGTGCTGATGGACAGCTGTGTTATCTCGCTCAGCCCGCAGACCATCCATAGCTGCTGTCAGCTGTTGTTGCACCTGCTCTGCCTGAGCTGCAGTTTGCTGCTGTTCTGTTGTCATGGCATTTAATTTAATCGCCATCTGTGCTTGCTGTTCCTGCTGTTTGCCTGCCAGCTCAGCCTGCATGCCAGCAATAGCTGCCTGCAGCTGCTGTCGTTGCTGCTCCAGGTGCTGCTGCAGTGCCTCTTCCTGCTGCAATTTCAGGTCGGACATGCCAACCAACAGTTGCGCCTGCTGTGCTTGCTGCGCCATGCCAGCACGTTCTTGCTGTGCCTGCAAGCTGTCCACAGCCTGCTGGAGCTGCTGCTCCAGCTCCTGCTGCTGCACCATGCTGCTGTGCAGCTCTGTAAGCTGCTGCTCAATCCGTGACAGCTCATGCTGCAGAGCCTCAGCGGAAGCATTGCAGCTTTGCTGCAGTGCTGCCTTGGCAGCCAGCAGGTCTGCAGCTGCTTTTGCACTGACTTGCTGCAGCTGATCTGCCTGTGCCTGCATGTTTGCGTCCGCATGCTCTGCAGCTGCAGCTGCCGCCTGCTCAAGATGTACCTGCACCTGCCGCTCATGTGCCTGCAGCTGCTCCTGCAGCTGTGCCGCTCGCTGCTGCACAAGCTGGTGCTGCTCACCTGCCCTGCTTGCTGCAGCCTCCAGGTCAGCTGCTAGCTTGCCTGCTGTCTCCTCCAGCAGCTCCAGCAGCTCATTCCTAGTGCTGGCCTGCGTTTGTGCTGCAGCCTCCAGCCCAGACGTGAGCTGCTCAGTCAGCTGCCCCGCAGTCGCTGCGACATGCTGCTGCAGGGCCTGTTGCAGCTCTGTCAAGGCTGCCTCCTGCGCCGCCCGTGCCTGCTGCGCTGCTGCCTCCGCCTGGTCTCGGATCTGCTCCTGCAGCTGCTGCTCCGACAGATCCAGCTGCTGCTGCCCCTCAGCCACTGCTGCTGCCAGGTCCTCTAGCCTGCTGTCGATGCTTGTCGCCAGGTCCTCTGCAGTCTCTGAGAGCTTCAGTTCGGAGTCTTGCAGCCCCTGCTCCAGCTCAGCCAGCTGGTCGGTGTGCTGCCCCACCAGGCGCAGCACCTCCCCGGCCGCTGCGGCAGCCGTCGCAGCAGCTGCCGCCTGCTGTTGCTGCAGCTTGTCCGCCGCCGCTGCCAGCTGCTGTCTCAGCGCTGAAGCCTGGCTGTCCATCTTCTGTGACAGCAGCTCCAGCTGCTGCCCATGGTTGGCCTGCACTGCCTTGAAGTTCGAGGCCTCCTGCTCATGCGCTGCAAGGGCGTCCGATGCTTCCAGGGCAGAAGCCTCCAGGGAGGCGATCCTGTCTGCATGCATGGAAGCCGACGCCACTGCCTCCTGCAAGCCAGCACACCCCTCATCTGCCTGCTGCTGCAGCACATACAAGCTGTCCGCTGTCTGCTGTGCAGCTGCTTCAAGGGCCCCCAGCTGCTCGACATGCTGCCGCAGGTCCTCCACAGCACCCTGTGTATGTGACTCCAACTGCTGCAGCTGCTGCTCATGCTGCTGCAGTGCAGCGGCCTGCTGCTCAAGTGCGGCGCCTGCAGACCCAGCCGCAGCCTCAAGGTGCTGCAGCCGCTCGCCTGCAGCTGCAAAACACGACTGCAGCTGCTCTTGACCTGCAGCCAGACCCAGCGCTGCAGCCTGCTCGCATGCCCCGACACGCTGCGCCACCAGCCCAACCGCCTCCGTCATGTCTGCAGTGAGCAGCGCCTTGGCCCTGGCCAGGGTTTGCTGCAGCTGCTGTGCCGCTGCCGCCTCGTGCGCCCTGAGCTGTGCAGCCGTCTCCGTCAGCTGCTGGTCAACATGGTCAACCTTGTCGGTCAAACTCTGGCGGACGTCATTGACCAGCTGCCGCAGGCCCTGCAGGCCAGACTCGGCCTTGGCTGACACCTGCTGCACCGCTGCCGTGGCAGCAGCTGTAGCGGCTGTGAGGCCGGATGCTACAGCTTCCGCTGCCGCTGCCGCCTGGCACTGTGTTGCGACAGCCACCTGGTCCACCTTCTCATGCAGTGCCAGGAACTCCACCTCCTCTGACAGCTTCGCATCTGCTACACTTGCTGCAAGGTCTGACTTCAAGGCTGTTAAGCCCGACTTGAGTGCTGCCGTCTCTGCATGCAAGGCAGCTGCTGCCGCTGCCTTGTCTTCCGCAGCAGTTGCGACAGATGCTGCTGCACCTTGCTTGAGCCTTGCGATGTCATCCGTTGCTGCTTTGAGGCTGAGTGAGTGGTGATCCACCAGTGACATGACATCTGCTTTTGCTGCAGTGATTTCACAGCCAACCCTAGCAACTGCCATGCTGGCTGCTGATTCCACATCCAGCATTCTGTGTGTTATGGCATCCTGTGCCGTCGCCAGCTGCACTGCCTGCTCATTCTGCTTGCCGTGCAGCTGCTCACTTTGCTGCTGCAGCTGCTGCAGCAGGCGTGCAGTGACAGCCGCCTGCTGTTCAGCTGCTGTGCTGCCACTGGCCAGAGCTGTCGCTGTAGCGCTCAGGCGCTCTAGCTCTGCCTGAGCAGCTATCAATTGCTGATCACCCTGCAGGCATGCAGACGCGGGCCATGGCAGTGCAGCAAGTCAAAGGTGCAGCATGTGGTGCACTGCGTGCGCAGCGTGCTGGCATGATGAAAAACCTTGTGACACGCCAGCAAGGGCCACCTCAAGCCGAACGAAATTGTGGCAGACACATAGCAACATCAAGAAGCAGCTGCTGCATGACTGAACACAGCAGCCCACCTTTGCTGCAAGAGCTTCCTGCCGTGCACCCAAGGCCTGCTGCGCCTCCAGCAGCTGTGCCTGCAGCTGTGCCCCCTGGCTGTCCAGCTGCCCTGCCAGCTCAGCCAGCTGCAGCTTGCTTGTCGCCGCTGCTGCTGCTAGCTGCTCTGCCACCTCCTGCCGCAGCACCTCCTCTGCAAGCTGAGCGTCCACCTGACAGGCGCGGCACACACAAGCACAGCATGTCATGCTGCAGCGCCGGCAGCAGCTATGTATGTGCATGAGTAGGTAGAAGCAAGCTTCATCATGGAGTGCAAGTTTTAGATGCTAGTGCTCGCACAGCACGCGCCTATGAACAGGCCAACAACCGCCATGCTTTGCAACGAATGCACTGCGACGCGTGTTGCTTCCCAGCGCAGCAGTCACACACCACAACCGCATGCGGCCCACCTGGTTGGCGTCAAACCACTGCCGCAGCTGCGCCACCTGGCCGCGTGTTGCAGCAGCATCTGCTTGCAGCTGCCCAGCTGCTGCTGCCTGGCGCTGCTCCAGCTGCTGCAGCGCCGCCTGCAGCCCGTCAATGCCTGGCAATGCCTGGCTGTCCAGCTTGCCCGCCAGCACCTGCGCATCCTGCAGCGCGGCAAACAGAATGAGTTTGCCAGCAGCCACATGACTTGCAACATGCTTACACAGCACGCCTGGAAACGCTGTGTGCAGGCTGTTGTCTTCTGTTTGATGTGCATTCGACGTGACAGCACAGCTGCCTCACCACAGCTGCTGTATGGCCTACAGCGCTGGCTGTTGCCAACTGCGCACCTTTCCAAGTGTCTGGCAATTGCCGGCAAGCTCCGCCTGCTTCTGCCCCAGCTGCTGCTGCCCCTGCGCCAGCCGCTCGCTCTTCTGCTCAAGCTCCGCCATCGCCGCCTCACACTTTTGTGCAAGTGCTGCCAGCCCAGACGCTGCCTTGGCCTCAGCCGCCCCCAGGCCGTCTGCCAGGGCCTTGTCGTGGTGCTTGCGTGCCTTGATCTCTGCCCTCAGCACCTCCTCCAGCTTCACACGCTCACGGTCAAGCGACTCCTGCACACCACACACAGTGCACAGCGTGCCAGAGCACAGGGTTGAGCTGTCGGAGCAGTACCAGCGACGGGCCCTGCCTCCTCCAGCTGCACAGCCACTCCGTGCATTGCATCAGAGGCGCGCCATGACGTTTACGTGTGCATGATGTGCAGGGTGAGCTGCGCAAGTGCCGACACCAGCCCATCTGCCGACACCGCTGCAACTCCCTTGTCTTGCAGTGGCGGCTCGCACAAGCATGTTGCAGAGGCGTCTGTGCCCACCTCTGCTGTCGCCTCACCTCCATGTCCCTCGCATACGCGTGCATCTTGCGCAGGGCTGCGTTGATTTCCTCCCTCAGCTCAGCCTCCCTGCCCTCCACAGCCAGCCGCCCGGCAGCAACAGCAGCAGACAGCTGCGACAGGCCTGCAACAGATGCGGAACACATACAGAACTGCAGCTGAAAACACACAGCAGCGCGTGTACACGCGTATGTGTAGCTAGCATACACAAAGCATGGAATGTGATGCAGCAGCCCGGCTGGGGCGCGTGCAGATCAACAGCACCACCACATAATGTCAGCTGCTGCCGCACCTTGGCTGGCTGCATCCGCCAGTGCTGTCTGTGCTGCTGCCGCCGCCTGGGCCACCCCTGACAGCCCACCCTCCAGCACCGCCAGCCGCTCCAGGCCAGCCGCCTCTGAGGCCAGCGACGCTGACAGTAGCGCAGACAGCGACGACTCGACAGCACGCCTGCGGGGCCAGGCGCAGCAGGTCAGGCGACGTCAGCGGCTAGGGCAGCAACAGAGATGTGTGGCACCTATGAACAATGCAGCAAACCCAGCGCCCAAGGGGCACATGCACTTGCAGGTGCAACAGCCAGTGCTTGAGATCACGCCACATCAGCGGCTGGGCCAGCAACAGACACACGTCGCAGCTGTGCACAAAGCAGGGGAATCTTGGGCCCAAGGGGCACTTTCACTTGCAGCTGCAACAGCCAGTGCCGGTGTAACATTAGGCAGTGCCACCTTGATGTTGCTGGTTATATGTTTCCTGCTGGCGTCTTCAGCAGCCCCTGCAGACAGCGACGTGCACCTGGATTGCTCGTCCCGCTCGCTGCTGCGTTGCTCCACGCCTGTCAGTGCAGCAGCCACCTCCTGGGCACGAGATTCCAGCATGCCTGCAGGCAGCACGTCACTCATGCCTCATCATGCTTGGGCAACTTGGCATGCTTGGGAAAGCCAGATGTGCGCCAATCAGTACTCGTCACAACAACAACAACTACAAAAAAGCTTGGTGCGCGAGCAGTGCCAGGCACAGCCGCGGAGCAAGGTGGCCCCACCTGTCATGCGCCTCAGTAGGCCCGCCTCACCCTCTGCCAGTTGCTGCTGCAGCTGCCCCAGCCTGGCTGCAGCTGCTGCTGCCTCGCTGCGCCTGCCCGCCTCAGCTGCCGCCAGCTGCTGCTGGTGGCTGCGCAGCGAGCTGTTCAGGTCTGCACCTGCGCCCAGCAACGGCAGTGGGCGGCAACGCAACACTCAAGCCAGCACCCAGCATGGTGGCCCTGCCTCAGTGCACAGGATGCCCCTGTACAACAGCTGCAGGAACTGCAACCGTTGCTGCCTGTATGTTCAAGCACGCAATATCTATCAGGCCCAACCAAGCCAGTGTCGTAGCGGTCAAGCGCATCATTGGAGCAGCTACGCGTGGTGTGTGGCCACACTCGACACCGGGAGGGAGGTTGCGTGTGTTGTGCCCAGCCGCACCTGTCCCTGCAAGCCTGCCAGTGCTGCCGCCTCCTGCTGCGCTGCTGCCGCCACGCCCTGGCGCAGGCCCTGGATGGACAGGCCTCGCCAGCCAGGCGCGCCTGCAGCCGCTCCACGTCACTGCGCAGGTTGACGCCCGCCGCTGACGCCTCCTGCCTGCACGCAGCAACACACACGCGCGTACACAACACAATGGCAGGCAGTCCCGAATTGCATGCACGCAGGTTACCGCACTTGCTGCACGATCTGTTGTTGTCCTGCAGTGTATTGCTGAGCATGCGCGGCCGTTTCAAGCATGCAGTCGTTCAGTTCGCGCCCACGCCAGGCCCACCACCAACCGCAGCAGCACCTGTACCCCTCTATCTCCACTGCCAGCGCTGCCAGGTCTCTCAGCAGGCTGGCCTGCCTGCTGCCCAGCTCCCCAGCCAGGCCGGCAGCGCCGCTGCGCACTGTCGCGGACTCGGCGCGCCTGCAGCCGCCGCAGCCGCCGCCTGCTGCTGCAACGATGCAACTGCAGCTGCGTGCTGCTGGTGTAATGCTGCGGCTTGCTGCTGCTGCTGGGCCTGCAGGAAGGCGAGCTGCTGCTGCTGTGTGGCCTGCAGGGCTTGTAGGTGGGCGCGGTCTGCGGCTCGCTCCGACTCGAGCCTGCAGGCGGCGCGTGAGGACAGGTCAGCCTGCAGAGACCTGATCTTGCATATGAGTCAATTGGTTGCTCATGCGCAGCTGCTGCACAGCTGCTGCAGAGCAGAAAGATGGCACCACTTGCAGCAAGTCCTCCTGTGCACCAGCACACAGTGCTGCTTACCTTGCTATCTGCTCTGTCATTGCCACCAACTGCTGCCGCAGCTGCCCGCCGCTCCAGCTGCCCTCTGCTGCTGTCGCGTGCGTCTCAGCAGCTGCCACTTGCAGCTTGTGCAGCTCCATCGACAGCGCATTTACCTGATGCTGCAGCTGCAGGGCCAGCATATCACACCATGGTGATGGCGGACAGAGTCAAACTGTGCCAGTGGTAGCAGGAGTGTGCAACGCCAACCTGACTCCTGCAGCCGCGCTGACGTCTGGTTTTCCAGGATGTTGGTATGCCAAAGCAAGCATGGCAGGGCAGGATGTATGACCTGTTGGCAACAGCCGTGGCTCTGCGGATGCGCGCACCTGCTGTTGCATTGCCAGGGCTGCATCCTGCCGGCCGCGTGAGTCGCCGGCTTCGGCGCTGGCATGCGCCAGGCCACACGTCACGTCGTTGATGCGCCTGCTGGCCAGCTCAGCTGCTCGTGCAGCTTCGAGCGCTGCCCGCTCTGCTGCTGTTGCCCTGCCCTCTGCCAGCAGCAGCCTATCCTCCATCTCCCGTGTAGCAGCTGCTGCAGCTGCAGCAGCAATGTTGTGCATAGCAGCTACCGCTGCTGGTGCTGCGGCAGGATTCCCATGTGCGACTGATGGTGATGTGGCGCTCATGCTGTTGCGCGTGTATGGCGAGCCACTGCCTGCAAACATGTTGGGGCTGCTGACAGCCGCAGCAGCAGTTGGAGACTGTGGGTAGACAATGCCTGCTGACCCTGCTCTTGTAGCTGATGTTGACAGCAGCCATGCTGGGGATGCTGCTGCTGCTGTTGCTGCTGCTGTGGGTGAGCTTGGGGCTGCAGGATTGAAGCCTCCCTGCATCAGACGGGGCAGCACTCCATCCTGCAGAGCAACGCAGACATTGCAGCCAGCACAGCAGCGACACATGCACACGTACACCAGTTTATCACACCATGCAAGTTCAAAATGTCCTGCTGGCTTGCGTGGTTGAGGTGCCGGGTGATCTGTTAGCAGCAGCAGCATGCAGTGCTGCATGAGCATTGTCACCACTGCTGCTGCGTTGTACTTGGCAGAAGGATGTGCATCCTGCTGCGTTAACGCTTTACCTGGGATCCGTCGTCAAGGTGAGGCAGCAGCTTGCCGGATGGGGCAACACTACCCCAGGCCTGCTTGGCAGGGCTCCAAAGTGCTGCTGCTGGCTGCTGCTGCTGCTGGTAGCCGCTGCAGCTGCATAACGTCTTCCCAGCTGCTGCGAAGCAAGCTACCTGGTGGCAGCTGCAGTGTTTCTAGGCTGCTGGTGAGGGTGTGGTGGTTCCTGCCCATCCCAGCTCCCCCTGGTGTAGGGCTTGAGGCAGCTGGCGCTGGCATGCCAGGGCTGCCCAGGCTTCCTGCAGCTGCCTTCTGCTGCTGCCCAGCGTTGGGTTGAGGGCTCCTGTCTGGATCTCTGCGCGGGGCTGGTGGGGTGGGTGGGGCGCCATGCAGCACTTTCCACACGTCCGTGGCGCGGTGCGGGCCGTTGCCTGAGGCCATGTTGCTGCTACTACTGCTTCAGCACCACCGGAGCTGTTTGGAGGGGCTGGTGCACCATGCTGGTCATAAACTTTGAGTCTTGCAACGCCAATCGTTGTACCTGCTGCATGCAGACGAACAGCACAGGACGCGGTGATCCATTTTGCAATCCTCACACTTGCAGCTGCAGCATCACCTGCCTGGTATGTTAGGCAAGCCTGGTATCCCAGCTGGTGGGCACCCTGCTTGGTTGTTCTGCGTTTTCAGCAATCTATTAAATGTGAAGGTGTCCAGGTGCGACAAAGAGGGATGTTGGCATGCTTGTGCTGCTGAGCAGATGACCTGAAGTCTCACCAGGACCAAGGCAGCGCCTGGCGCTGTATGCTTTAAAGACATAAAAATCTTACGTAGCAGTATACGATGCAGATCTGCTGCGCAGTCTGAGGCCGGTTTGCTTGAGGCCTGCTTACTCGGTTTCGTGCAATACTGTGGACGAACCGAGCCAATTTCCAAGCAGATAACAAACCCACACGTTAAAAATACAGGAGTGAACGCGATTGGATCGCCAGACACCGCGTATCGCTGCTTCAGCCAACTAGGGTTTGTCAAGGCAACAAACTTCTCAAAGATATGACCAAGTAGGCATGAATACCATACTGTTCGATCCTGATTGAAGAACAGCAATATTAGTATCAAAAACAACAGGCAAGCAATGCATTGTCCACCAAGAACACACAGCATACACACACATTGACCAAGTTGACCAGCATCCTGCCGCCACCACCTCTGGTGTTATGGTACACACACATGCAGTCACAATTGCGTTCAGCAGTACAGCAACTGAAAGAAGCATTACAACTCGCGAAAGCAACACACCCCAAAACTGGCTGGTGGTGGCGCTTTTCAGCGTGACTGCAGCAGGCCGCCACTGGCACTGCGTGCCACGCTAGAATGCCGGGCTGCACAATGCATTCGCTGAACAGCATTGTGCAAGGCCTACAAGGCCTGTACATCATGGCCTGGGATGCACAGGGCATGGTGTGCTGTCCAATACAGAGGGCGGCATCCAGCCAATAGCGCAGCTCACACAGAGGGGCCGACCCCCACTCCTACTCCCAGTTTTAAATTTACCTCTCACCAGCATTGGTGGCACAGGCACACTCGAATAATTTGATGCAAATACATTTGCTGCTGCTGTGCAGCTTTTCAGGAAAAAAACCCGCTCACAAGGAACAACCAGCCCCTGAGGTAGCCATGGCTGTGCCTTCATGCACCACCGCCAGCACCAAAATCAGCTGCAGCTGCACCAGCAGCAGCACCCCGCTTCTTCTGCTGCACCAGCCACTGCCCGTACTGCCTGAACTTGGCCCTGAACCTGGCATCCGTTTGCTGTGCCGCGTGTAGTACAGCGACGCCTCCTCCTGACAGCCAACCGCCGCCACGTGCTGCAACCTAGCCAGGCGTGGCTCGCTGGCGGTCAGCAGCTGCACCACCGAGCTCGGCGACAGCTCAGCCAGCTCACTCTGCCAACGAGGGTGCGAGGCTACAGCAGCAGCAGCAGCAGCAGCAGCAGCAGCAGCCAGCAGCAGCAGCAACACGAAAGCACGTGACATACATAGCTTGGACTTTCCGACAATGTGTTGCCTAGCCGGGCAGGGGCAGCGTTACATGTTCAGCTGCATGTACAAGCATGTCGGGCGGTGCAGCACTACACACAGTGTCAAAGGGACAAAAGACTGGCCTCACATCAGCCCTGTGCACAGCCGCAACACCTGCAAAGCAATGCACTTGCCCCGCTGCTGCCGCACACCTGCAAGCCGCTTGAGCGCCATCCACTTGCGTGACACCTTGGCACTGCTGAACAGCAGCACGCCCGGCTTGCACTGCAGCATCTCCCACAGCTGCTGCGGCGGCAGGCCCAGGCTGCTGCCCAGATTGGATGCCTTGCGCACAAGGGTCTCAGCAGACAGGTTGAACAGCAGCGGCTGCCGCACGAACAGCGACTGGATGCTGGACAGCGGCACACGCAGCGCGGCAGCCAGGCCCCACACCTGCGATGGTGCACAGCACATGCAGCAGGGCAGCAGATGTGGCACGGCAAGGAGACTGGCCGGCGTGCAAGATGGACTGCTGAGGTTCATTGTTGGGACTCCGTGGCATAGGCAAGCTCTGCACAGCAAAGCCAGCGGCGCGGTGACCGCAACAAGCACGCCAAACACTGGCCCAGCAGATGCTCAAGGCGCCTGCAGCACGAGCCGTGGCAGGGTTCACAGCAGTGGCTGCCTGCCAGCGCACCTTGTCCTGCAGTGCTGCCTCGCTCATTGACAGCACGCGCGGCTGCCAGCGCACAACCTGCAGAGACACCAGGAGCAGCAGCCGAAGCAAGGCAGGCGGTGACCGGCCTCTCAGCACACCGCCTGCTGACAAGTGCTGCCAGCAGCAGCAGACGGCAACTATGCAGCTGCACGCTTCTGATGATTGTGCGACCAGACACCTTCTGTGCAACCATGCTCCACCTGCAGCAGCAAGGCACCTGACTGAATGCTCAAACTCCACCATGCCTCAACATGCCTGCTGAGCCATGGATGCAGCACCGGGCACGTGGCTGACAGCCCTGCGGGCGCCCCCACCTGCAGCACCTCCTGCTTGCTGGCCAGCCCCAGCGAGGCCTGCAGCGAGGCCAGCCGCTGCTCCAGGCCGGCAGCCGACAGCCGCAGCAGCCCAGGGTGCGAGCGCACGCAGCCCAGCACCTCGGCACTCACACGCCACGCGCCATCACCGCTGCTGCTGCTGCTGCGTGCCATCTGAGCTGCTGTGGCTGCAGCTGGCAGCTCAGCGACACTGCTGCTATAAATACCTGCAGAAGCCGGCGCAGGGTCTGCCGCAGCGGCAGCAGCTGCTGGCGCTGACGCCAGCAGCTGCTGCAGGTGCTTCAGCTTGCGCTGCAACACAACAGGTGCCATCAGCAGCAGCGAGCTGTCGCGCTCCAGGATGCTGGCGGCCCTTCAGCCCCTCCCAGCAGCTGGCTGGCTTCGTCAAAGTGCATCAAGCGCCGAGCCAAGGCAAGGGAGCTGCGCGGCACGCCGTGCCCCGAGGCGAGGCTGCGCAGCAGCTGGCGCTGCACCACTGCTGGTGCGGCTGTGCTGGCGACCACAGCAGCCACGCCGGGCGGCAGGGAGCCCAGGCCTTCAGCGGAGCCCCTCAGGCTCCAAGGCCCAGCTGCTGCTGCTGCTGCTGCTGCTGGTGCGGCAGCTGTGACGCTGCGTTCACTAGTTCGCCGGCGTGTCCGCGGCCAGGCAGGCGATTCCACCTTGCCCTTGGATCTGCTGTGATGCTGCTGCTGGCACTCTTGCTGCTGCTGGTTGTGCTGCCGCCTCTGCTACTCTGGCTGTTGGCGATGCTGCGGCTGCTGCGGCTTCGCTCAGTGGCTTTGCTGCGGGATACTGATGCTGTCGGCGGCCGTTGTTTCAGCTCCAAATCAGCAGCGGCCTGCAGCTGGTTGAACGCTGCAGCCTTTTGCTCTTTCGCTTGAGCTTTTTTGCGTTGCTTGCTGCGCACTTTCTGCTGCTGCTCTGTCAGCAGCAGCTGCTGTTGGTGAGCATGCCGCCTGGCGGATGAGGCAGCAGCTGCATCGCCAGCAGTGCCGCTGCCTGCTACTGCTGCTGGCTTGGGCCGTGATGCAGGTGCGATGCTGCCGCTGCTGGCCCTGGCAAGCATCGGCGGCGACGCAGTTCCTGGCTTGCTGTACTGTGGCCCAAGCTTCTGCTGCAGCTGGTGCAGGATGTCGCCAATGCTGCTGTCATTGCTCCGGGCAGGCGGAGAGTTCTGGCCAACTCTGTTTGCTGCTGCTGCTGCCTCTGCTATGGATGTTGCAAGCGCATCTGAAAAGGGTGGTGCTGCTGCTGTTGCTGCTGCTAGTTCCACTTCTGATCCTGCCTGTTCAGGGCTTGCGGATTGTGTGAGCCTGGTAGCCACCCGCTGCCGCATACGCTCACGCATGACCGTGCTTAAGCTGCTGGCCACTGCTGCTTGCTGTGTCGATGGCATAAATGCTACTGGCGCTGCTGCTGCGGCTGCTACTGCCAGCGGTATGTTGTCCACCTGCATCCTCTGGAGCTTGCGCATCAGCAGCAGCTGCTGCCACAACTTGCCTGCCGTGCATACTGCCGCCTAGGCACGCAGCATGCGTCTGCTCCGCTGCTGTCTGCTGTTGCGCACTCAGGACTTGCTGCAGCTGCTGTGCTGGCTCCTGCAGCTGCTGCAACAGGCTACGATGCTGTTGAGGCAGCCATTGCTGCTGCTCACAGTTTTCATTGGCTGCAAAGCATGCATGCTGCCGCCACTCCAATGATACAGGCTGCACCACACCCTTGCTTGCGGAACAATAGTGCCTGCCAGCACAACACGTGATCAGTAGCCTTGCATGCTGCTGGAGTCTACACCCGCCTGGCTGTGACTGGCTGCTTGCAGCAGCAAGTGTCCTGCAAGCAGCTCCATCCCACAACATATTGCTCCTGCCTGCAAGCTGAAGCTGCGAAAAGCCCAGACACATGCGGAGCCCTATGACACAATAATAACGCGCACGTCCTTCGTCGTTGATGCATGAGCCAAGGCCGGTGCCAATGTTAGTGCTGCTGCTGCTGCAAGCAAACTTTCGTGAGGCAACATGTCACCAACTGAAAGACCACCGACCTTGTTCTAACATCAGCACAGTGGCTGTTCGTGGGTTGTGTTATGTTTAAGCGCTGTAGCATCCTTCTGTGTGTGTCAGTCATGTGTTTGCGTCTTTGTTACGGAAAGTTGTCTGCTCTGCTTCACGAGGTTCATAGCATTGGTTTCGCTTTTATGTGTACATTGTTGGTGGAGTTGAAGTTCCTGAATACACCACAAACTCGCCTGTCAAAGCGGTTGTGTGCACGGGTCCTCGTCGCCTAGCGCATTTTTGCAAAGGCTGTCGCAATGTCCGGACGTGGAAAGGTGGGTCTACGCATGGCAGTATCCAGCACAGTGCACACAGGGGCATGCTAGGGTCATGCTGGGCAGCATGTGCTGTGCAGCACGTCCATGTGTCCTGCTCTGGTCTCCAATGCCCCCGCCTGGCACGTTTGCGTCGCAGGGAGGCAAAGGTCTTGGAAAGGGCGGTGCCAAGCGCCACAGGAAGGTGCTGCGCGATAACATCCAAGGTGTGCACCAGCAGCATCAGGCCATGCACCCACAGCACTTGCCTTCTCTGCCTGCTGTTTGGTGCATGCAAGTTGTGGGCTCTTTCTGCACAGCCGATGCGGTGTATGGACGCTTTTGAGAGCAGCAGCACGTGACAGCAGGGCATACCCATGCCCCAAGACGCATGGTGTTTGCATGCCGTGTTCTGTTGGCTGCCCTGTCCGCTCACTTCCTTGAGCCTTGCCCATTACATCAGAGATGTGATGCTGTGTATGTGTGCACTGCAGGTATCACCAAGCCTGCCATCAGGCGTCTGGCTCGCCGCGGTGGTGTGAAGCGCATCAGTGGCCTGATCTATGAGGAGACGCGTGGTGTGCTCAAGGTGGGAGGCAGCAGCAGCAGCAGCAGCAGCAGCAAAAACATTAGTAGGATGGTGGCACCAGCATTTGGCGGCAGTAGCGGTGGTTGCTGAAATCTGTACAATCCTGCCTGCGTGCGCTGGCGTACTAGCGTGTAGCAAGGATACTTGTGAGAGGACTCGTGGCCTCCACCTACGTCAGCCTTTGCGGGCAGCTGCTGTGCGTGCGGTACTTGCATGGCACCACCCATGGCTGCACGTTGCTGTCCAGGAAGACTTGGGCCAAGCTCACCTGTGCGCACCTAGCAGTGCAGCACTCCCGCCCTGTGCATGTCACGGCTGAAAGCAGCCTGCTCCCCCACATGCCCATGGTGTGCTGC
Organism: Scenedesmus sp. NREL 46B-D3; assembly: GCA_014080715.1. Lineage (NCBI taxonomy): Eukaryota > Viridiplantae > Chlorophyta > Chlorophyceae > Sphaeropleales > Scenedesmaceae > Scenedesmus > Scenedesmus sp. NREL 46B-D3. The sequence goes on from JACERP010000185.1 coordinate 139,258, forward strand.
CACCGCTGCGGCTGCCGCCTGCAGGTGTTCCTGGAGAACGTGGTGCGTGACGCAGTCACCTACACCGAGCACGCCAGGCGCAAGACCGTGACCGCCATGGATGTGGTGTATGCGCTGAAGCGCCAGGGCCGCACCCTGTACGGCTTTGGAGGCTGAGGCCGCTGCTGTCACAGTGCGCTGGGCCCTGCCTTTGAAGGTGAGTCTGCTGGCCAAGCATCTGACGTGGGTGTGCTGCTGATGGTGAAGAAGAGGTGGTAGTATTTTGGCTCGGCGCTGCATCGGGGGTTGCATGCTCCTCCATGCGCGCAGCTGGTGCTGCTCACATGCACAGCGGCTTGTCGTTCACATGCATGGTGTAGAATACCCAACAATGACTGCGTCAGCGTGGCTGCTGCCATTCCGCTGACGGGCAAACACCAATGAAAGCTGTACACTGTTGTTGCTCCTGGTGGCTGGGCGTGTGTGTGCAGGTGTCTCACGTGAGGGGCCGGAGGCGGTGGGGTGCAGTGCAGCAGCAGCGGGTTGCTGCTGGCAGCAGTCGCAGCATGGGCTGCTGCGGTCTGGCTTGAGACTGCGCTGGCTGTGGTGCATGGCGGGCAGTGCTTGGTGCAGCCGTGCATGCACAGCTATGCGGTGGCCGTTGCATTGTGCAGGTTTCAAGTCAAGGCTTATGTCTTCAGGGAAAGTTGATATGCAGGATGGAGCAAATGGTATACGTACTGCGTTTCAAAGGTTGAGACGCACTCATTGCAGGGTGCTTGCATGCAGGCTGTGAGTGCGCTCATTAATGCGCGCCTTTCTATTATGTATATTATGGAGCACAGCAATGCTCGTTATAAGCAGTATTGTTACTGTTGTATTTTTTGTGACAAGTACAGCCTGCACTTTATTGCTGCTGTTGCACAGTTTCAGACTGTTGTATTTGTGTAATTAAAACGTAGTGAAGAAGCAGCAGCACTCTAGCATGAAAATTTGGTATTTGGTGTTTGGTATTGAAAAGGCAAGCAAGCAAGCAAGCAGTGTCACTCTACCCCTGCATGTAGTGTACATCTAAAAGAACGAGTACCAACAGGTTCCTGCCATCCATTGGAGTGGAGTGCTGGTGATAGCCAGGCAATTGATTACTAATGTTCTAGTAGAACACTGTTGACAAACTTGGGGTGCTTGGTTATCATTACCGAATTACCGAATTACCAAAGTAGGGCCACTGGCCCACCGCAAAGGAACCAAACAAGGCTCATGGGGTCCACAAAACTCAAAAGAAGACCATCAACCGGAAGTATTACAGTGAGACTTGTCAACAGCTCTGTGCAAATCGCAGCCACCAGTGATTGATCTGTTTAGATGCTTATGACCAGGCAAACAAGCAGATGCGTTTTTTTTTTGTAGATCAGCTTAGCTAGCCGCAGCGGTAGGAGTGTTTTTTTTTGCTCGCCTTTAGTGTAGTCTAGTGCCGGGACTGCAGCAACAGCAGTTTGGTGTTGCAGTCAGGTCTTTGTGGGTGTCCGCTTACATGCCAGTCGTGTCGTGCGCTTACATGACCTGCTTGCCAATGCCATGCTGTGCCTTTGGAGGAGACCACTCAAAACGGCTGCAGCGATGGTCATATCGCTAGACGTCAGTGAGGCTGCAGACTTATTGTTCGTCGTGGTGGTGGTGGGGATGGAGTTGGCCATGACACCCTACCTGGCCGGTATGATACGCCGGTTCAAGAGGCTTGCGTTGACAGGCCCCACGTGTAACAAACAAAACAAAGATGCGTAAATGGCATGCATTCAGTGAGTCTCAGCAGTTACTTGCGTCATGTCGGCGTGTCACTGGCACATGCTGGCAGCACAGATACTATCTGCATGGCATGCACCCTGCAGCCGAAGCTTCTGGCAGGTTGCCAGTGATGAGTCACGAAACTTCCTAGTATCAAGATGGGACCCAAACCTATGGAATTCAATGCAAAGGGTTGCAGGAAGACACACTTTGCAAAGCACAATGCAGCAAATGCGGCACTCACATGCTAGAATGGGGCCCCCGCCACCATGGCTGAATCTTCTTGAACCTCAGATCTCTGCTTCTACTCCTTGCTAGTTCCTCTAGTATCAGCTGCACTCAAATTGAAACCTGGTCAGTGTTGCTCGTGGCCATGATAGCGGGGAGCGAGCACTGACGGTCTTCAGCTCTCTTGTAGTCCTCCAGGGGTTGCCCGCGTAAATCAGAACTGTCAGTAACACCACCTTCAGGTAGTCGCCTTGTAGTAGTCCATTTTACCTCGCAAAAAGCAGGAGAAGCGTGGAGTTTTGTTTGTCAAAGAAGCAGCACTCTAACGCAGCAGTTTTGTTTGTATTCAGGTGGGGGGATGCATGTATCTGTTCAGGTGGGGGGATGCATGTACCTGTTCAGTTTCGTTTATATTCAGGTGCGGGGATGCATGTACCTGTTCAACTCACTGGTCTCGCCAATCTTGGGCTACTGCTCAGAAGTGTGGGCCCCTGCACTGCTTCATAGCTGCGGAAGTGGGCCGCAGGGCGTTGCCAAGGCGCTTAGCAATGACATGCAAGTGGTGCAGTTCATGTTTTTGCGTATGTTGGCTGGGCGTGTTCGCAAGTCTACTTGCAGGCAGCTGCTGTTGCGTGAATTTGGCTGCAGACCCCTGATCAGTGGTTGGTTCACAGCTTGCTGGGACCTGTGGGACCGGGTGGTCTCACGGCCGCCTAGTGACTGGTTGTTTTTAGCAATGCAGGAGAACAGAGACCTCAGTATGCGCACCTACCCAAGCAGCGCTGATCAGGGTAGGCAAAAGTCCTTGTGGTTCTGGCAGTTTAGGTCCCTTGTGCGCACGTTGCATACCCGTACGGGCACGTTGGGCGACATACCTGATGCACTGGTCGGTCTGCACTGCCTTGAGGAGTCTGATATGCGTAGTGTGCACGAGGCTTTTCAGTCTTGGTTGTATCAGCAGTGGCATATTTACCCACCGATCCCAGAGTTGCTGGTTCTGATACTGTCATGCATTCTACGTACAAGAGCTGGTTTGCATGCACATCATTTGATGAGCTGGACATGACAAAGCCGTCTAGCTGGTGTCCAGACTATGTGCACAACACTGCTGGCCTCAACAAAGTACGCCTGTCGTCACTGATGCGTTTTCGTCTGGGTGCACATTACTTGCGCGTGGCTACTGGTCGGTGGGAGAGGGCTGGCAACTCCTTGCTACCTAGACATCAGCGGCTTTGCACCCGATGCGCTGCTGGCCAGGTTGAGGATGAGTTCCACGTGGTATTTGTGTGTGATGCTTACGAGCTAGTCCGGGAGCGTTTTTGGTGTCTGTTTAATGAGTTCGGTGGTTGGCAGAACCCAAGTGCCTTAGCAAACCTGCGCGGGCGATGTCTGGCAGACTTTTGCGGCAAAGACAGAGTAAGGTTGCTGCTTTCATACACAGTTGCTTACTGGTACGTAGCGATCCAGAGTTGGCACATTTGTTGCGTCCCAGTGATGGCATTAACAATACCTGTACATGGACCACACATTTTGAGAAGATGCTGGCTAAGGTGCAACGTGTGAAGGGTGCGCTCATGCCAATTTGGAAGAGCCGCAGCATCAGTGTGGAGGTTAAACGCATACTGTTGCTGACGTGTGTCCGTCCCATTGTCGAATATGGCAGTGAGGTTTGGTTTCCGTCCACAGCTAGGCAACTGCAGCTGATTGACAAAGTGCAGACAGACATCATCAAATGCGCAATGCGCTGTGGCAAGGAGCGCCCATGCTCTTCAGCTCTCTTGGCAGAATGGGGTGTGAAACCGTTGCATATGTGGCTTCATCAGAGGGCTTTGGAGTACTACTACAGGATTCAGCGTATGCAGGGCGTTCGGCTGCCAAATCAAGTGTTTACAGCTGAGTGGAGGCGTCCTAGTGGTGCTGTGGCGGTGACACCGTGGCACAAGTATGTGCAGAGCCTGCTGTGCAAGTATGGTGTGAATGTTGTGACCGCGGAAGGCAGAGCCAGTGCGTGCAAGAGCCATGTCAACAAGCAGGTCAAGACACTACATGCTGAAAGGATTGCATGTGAAACGTTGGAACACTCCACTCTGAGTCGGTATGTGGCTCATGTGCATCCCTCTCATGTTGATGCTATGGGTTTCAGGAGGCCTAGGCCGTACTTGCGTTCAGTGGCAATTCCACGTGGTATTGAATTGCTGTTGCGTGTTCGTATGGGTTGTCTGTGTGTACATGAGCGTACTAGTCAGTTTGGCGGTCGCAGAGCTAACTCCACTTCAGGGTGTCCTTGTTGTGGTGCAGAAGTTGAGTCTTTGTCACACTTCATGTTTGATTGCCCTGCTACTTCTGCTCAGAGGGATGATATGTTTGCTGAGATCAGATCCCTGCCTGGTTGCGCTGAAAAGTTGCGCAGCGTTTTGTCCATGGCTGATTCGTCAATCAAGGTGTTGCGTTTTGTATCTGATGATATTTGGGGCAGTTCTGGAAGATGTCTGATGGTGTCACCGTGTATTGCTGCTTTTCTTGTCAAGTCTTGGGATGTGCGCAATGCATGCAAACATTCTGGAGCAGTGCTCCCTCCTCTTTCCGCCCCGGTGGGGCGCGGGGCCGATGGCGCTGATGCTATGGCTTGAATGGGTAATATGATGATGATGAGTGATGGCATTACTAGTAGTGCTTCTGAAGTTACTGATTCTCTGAGTTCTGAGCTCTCTGAGCTTGTTGAGGTTGCGGTTTCCGGTTGATGGTCTTCTTTTGAGTATTGTGGACCCCATGAGCCTTGTTTGGCTCCTTTGCGGGTGGGCCAGTGGCCCTACTTTGGTAATTCGGTGGTAATTCGGTATGCCTGATAAATTTAGATCGTTACTGGTCTGCTGTTTGGTCTGTTTGCTTGTTAATTTCAAATTTGTCGTCCCTTTTCAGACAACGGGCGCTCAGCGCTCCCCATCGGTACTTTTCGAAGTCACCTTTGGGATTGTTCAAAGGATGAGACTATGGAATTTACTTAACCCCATCAAGGCATGGCATGTTGCACAATGTGTAGTGGGTGGCATTTGGCTGAAAGCTTGCCAAAACCCAACCTCAGATATGTAAGTGATACGGCGTGCACGTGTAAAAGAACGGATTTAACGGCTCCTGGGCTCCAGGTAAATGCAAAACTGCGCACCTCAAGCAATGCTGGACCAGGAGACCCCCGCCCAAGTTCTCCTGGTGCTCCGAGTGGGCTGCCATGCAGGCACGCTGGTAACTGGCGTGTATTACACTGCACGATCATGCACTCGATGGTCAACCGCACCAGTGAACGACTCCGACATGCTTTCACGTGTCGCCTAGCCCGGCAGACAACTGGCCCAACCAGCAACAATACAGCCCGCCGCCCGCCATGGCAACAACCAAGCGCCCGGATGTCAATGGCACCAACTCAACAGCACACCAGCGTTGGGCGCATCCACATATGTACAGCTGCTGTGCGCGACCTTTCCAACGCACATGCCACCAAAGGTGGCAGTCTCAAGGCTGACCAATTGCATGCATGCGGTGCGGCCACGCATGGTCTCGCACACCATGCGGCATATCAGATCAAAGGTGATGTAAGCACCACAGAAGCGCCATGATGAAGAAGCAACAGTACACCCACATGGCGAAGGCCGCCATTTTGATTTATTTTTGTAGCAGCGCACGCCGAGCAGTTGAGCATGCGGACCCGCCCTTCCCGCCTTCCACCAAGTAGCACGCAACAATAAACTGACCATGCTTGATGTATGGGCTAGCCTTCATCAGTTGCAACACTTGCTGCCAGCTAGCATTGCGATGCACGCACTTGCTCACATGTGCCACTGCTCTCTATCACATCCACCCAACAGGCCACATTTGCCATGTCATACCAGTTTTGGTGTGGCAGCAGAATCACCTGAGTAGCAGCAATCAACTGCTGCTGTGACAGCACGACTACACAGCAACAGGACAGCCTCAGCCCCTGACCCTTTGAGTGCAGCCCTCAAGCAGACTAACGACAAGTGACACCAACACTGATACTATAAGTACAAGCAGCAGTAGTATGGTGTGGGTGGGCACACATCAAGCAAACACAAAGCAACCTGAACTCTACTCTGTAACAAACACAATTACACAACAAGTGCTGATGGAGCAACGCAGAGTGACAACACCGCTGAGCAGCAGCACCTGTGCCAGCATCTGCATCTGCTAGCGTGGCCACTGCAGCATGCCACGTGTGCGGCTGCAATTTGAAGCAGCAGCCCACAGCAGAGTACACTGTTGTTGGCACGTCAGCCGTGCATTCAAGCCATGCTGGTGCCAGTCCACAGCGCACCAAGAGTGCACTGCACTAGTGCGCTGCAAGCCTGACACAGACATGCCTCGGCAGCCCTGCCCTGAGGCACATGCCAGTCACGTAGCAGCAGGCACACAGGGTTCTGCAACCATGCTCAGCCGACACGTGCACAACCCTGCTGTGCTGCAGGGCCATGCAAGCCCAGACGTGTGCTATGCATGCAACCAGCAGCACAGGCAGCAACGCAAGTATATTGACTCGCTGCTACGGCAGTGTCTGTTTAAAAACCAACTCGCAGTACAATGAGACGCCTTTGAAAACGGCCTTTGAGGAGTACTGCCAGCTGTTTGTACACAGTAGGCAAGCCGGCAGCAAGACTAACAGATCAAGTGCACTGACACCTGCAGGTTGCACAACGCGCCAAGAGTGAAGTAGTGAAAAAAAGTCCGTGCTGCGAGGTGCAGCTGCCAGACCAACCCCTGAAGCCAGCCAACTGCACGGGCCAGCCTGATGCACACAGCAGGACACCTCAACGTGACCACTGGCGGCAGCGTGCTGCGCACGACACATGCTGCAGGACAGGAGCATGCTGCCAGCAGCAAACATAAACTCACCACTGCAACCATCCAGAGAGAGAACGTCAATAGCACACCAACAAGTGCACTCTCAGGCTCAGACGCAAAGTCAGTCCTGATTATGACCATGCAAACAGCACCCGCCCGTTTATATCGAACCCACCACAACCTTGGGTGCAGCAATGCCGCGCCACTCCCGATGATCAGGTCATTAGTGACGACATGCAACTCACGAAGGCAGATGCAGCATCAGCCATGAATGCAGCTGCTCGTCCAGCACAGGTCACATGCCAGCTGTCCACCAAGGGCTGGCGACACCAGAGATACATTAGAAGATGCCTGATGCTGGGTTAGAACTCAGCACACCTTATCGCAACGGGTTTGTCGTTTTTGGTGTCTCCAGGTCATGTCCCAGCCACTACAACAGCAGTGAGTGTGCCTGCAGAAACCTCTGCAGCAGTGCTACAGTGTAACACAAAGGTTGCGCGCTGCATCCATTTGCACCAAGTGCTTCCAGAATGGGATGCCGACCGAGATGCAGCTTACTAGCTGCAGCAAACATGCACGATGCCACAGTTCAGAGCAGCGCATAGCAGATCAAGCGAGCATGACCTTGCCTCAACAGCTGAACTCTTTTCACGCTTTGCGAGCAGTTGTCTCGTTGCGCAACCCAGCCTTTGCAATTGGCACCGTTCACTGACCGAGCCGGTGCACTTGTGATGTTCACCAACCCAGCTTGTGCACGTGCAACACATGCAACCAGCCAATGGTAGAGGCGCAGGCCCCCCCCTCCCCACACATGTCGCCCACAAAAGATCATGATGCAAGTTGTTAACTGGCGACGCGTAGTGGCCACCGATCTGCCCAGCATGCACCACCTCGCGCAATACCGCAAAACTTTTTGAGTGCACTGGTGTATTTATATTGAAAGAACTCATGTTGAGAGCATGCCCATATTTTTATATTGAAAGGACTCATGTTGAGAGCATGCCCATTGAAAGCATGCCCATTGCACATTCAATGGCGTGGCGCGTGATGGCAAACACGCCACTTCATACCTCCTACTACTACTGCGGTTCGGGCAACACCGTTCTACTGCTGCCGAAAAGAACGCAATCACAGCCTGCTGCTCAGCCCACTCAGGCGCGCAGCGAGCCTGGCCAGGCCAGCAGGCACAGGCCACTCCTGTCTGCAGGGCACGCACGTGCGCAGCAGTGATGCACATGCACTGCCCCCTAGCATCCCCAATCATGCGTGTAATTATCACCTAGCCTGCAGCAAGCACACACACTATTTCAACCAGAGAACAGACAGACAGACAAGCAGACAGACAGACAGATCCAAAGGCCCTGTCATCGTCACCCTGCTGCTGCTAACACCCACTGTGGTTTTGCCTCTGACAGAACCAACAGCAGCTTTCTGGCTGCAGTTCTGTTGTTCCTGTCATGGGCTCATAGCAGCCATACCCCACATGTGTTGGCAGCACACCATGCGCTTGCGCAACCTGGCTCGCAGGGCCACACCAAAAACAAGGATTCAAACGGTGCCGGTAGCCAACTTCCTGAGCTTGTACCATCCTGTACATGCACAGCAATACACCTGCCAACACGCAAGCGTCAACCCCCGCAGCCGCAACATGCAGCAGATGTCTTGCACATCTGCCGTCCTGGCAACCAGCAGGCTGCTACATCTGGATTCAGAGCAAAGCGCAGCCAGAGACACAGCATGCAAGCTGGCCCAGCAAGATCGGCACGCAGCAAGCAGCTGCTGCAAGGGTGCCGCCAAGCGCCACCACACATGGCCAGGCACACACCACACCGGGCATGCACAACGCATTCATCAGGCACCGCCAGCTGCCACCTGGCACATGCCACCGCTCACCACATGCCCAGCGACCCCGCACCCGGCTGTGCCGCACGCTCACACTTACAGCTGCTGTCGCACCGTGTGTTCTGCAGCAACTTGCCTGCAGGCAAATCTCGGCTGCTTGGGTGCACCTTGTGCAGCACAACCCAGTGCTGCACCCCCGTTTGTATCCCTGAAGCATTCACGGCAGGATGCCGGTAGTTACAATCAAGAGCAGGAGAAGATCAACACGCGCAGACAAGCACACAGGGTTTGTCCACAGTCAAGCGGCTCTGGGCAGCGATGAATGGCCCTGGCACCGCAATTCTGCACGATGCACATGCGCTTCGCAATGCCTCGTCCAACCAGCCCACAACCTGCTTATGTCAGCGCGTGTGCAAGCGTTCTGTAGCATTGCGCACACACTAGCCATGTTGACAAAGGCCCCACACTTTCCCCGTGTCGAAGAACCCACAAGCCAACAAGTACAGTGTCTTCTGCACATGCCCGTTCTCAGCAAGGGGAAGCACGCCGCTCATGCGTGCATGTGTGCACATGCCTCAGCTCCAGGCTGTCCAGGAGTGAAGCGAAACCAACAAAGTATCCGCCATTTCTGCTGACCAAATGTGTGAGAGTAATTGAGCCTCATTGGCAAGTGTGTAAATTGGGTTGGCTGCGTTCATGCCAAGATTAGCATGCAGCACCCGACAACCAACGCAGACTGTTCTTGAAATCAAGACTGCATGTAGTGCGACAATTCACCTAAACAGCGACCTTGCCTCTACAGAGGTTCAGCAGGGCAGCGCCCTCCCTGCAGTTGTGGCTGGGCAGCTGCCCCTGCAGCAGGTCACAAACACAACAGCCAAGAGAGTGCAGCACGGCTGCCTCCGCATCGACTGCTGCACAACACGTGTGTGGCCAATCAACCGCCGGCGGCCGCCATCGCCGACCTGCCGCTCAACCCAGACACCATCGCTTTGAGGCAACCCAGACAAGCATGTCGTCATCCGACAGATGTCCCGACTCCGTGCTGCTGCCGCATCACCATGCAAGCCCTGCAGGCTGCCCCGCATGGCGCATGGCACCGACAAATGCATGGGGGCTGACCTGCGGCGCAGCAGCAGCCGCTGCAGGCACCCCACCCGTGTTAATATACGCTGCGTCCGCAGACAGTGTAGTCAGCAGCACAGGCTGCCCCAGGCTGCCGCTCACTGCGGGCGGCAGCTGCGGCAGCAGCAGGCCATCACTGCCGCAGCTCACCAGCATCAGCTGCTGCTGCTGCTGCTGCTGCTGTGGCGGCGGCATCCCCAGGCTGCAGGCTGCTGTGGTGGGGCTGCAGGCGTAGCTCTGGGGCAGGTTGAGGGGGCTGCTGAAGCTGGCAGGGCTGGCCTGCAGCTGCCCTCCCATGCTCACAAGCACCACGGGCGAGGAGACGGCCGCGCCTGCATAGCGGTCGCTGCTGTTGCTGCTGATGGGCATGCAGCCGGCATCCCCAGGCGCCCCTCCTAGCGACGCCCACAGCGCCCGCAGCTGGCTGCTGGCCTCATCTGCTGCTGCCATTGCGGTTGCTGCGTGCTGCTGGCTTCTGGTCGCCTGCGCCTGCAAGGCGGCAAGCAGGTTGCTCAGCTGCCCAGCGCCCGGCTGGCCCGCTGCTGCTGCCGGCAGGACATCACTGGGCAGCAGCACTGGCAGCGGCATCTCAGGGCTGCCCCTGCAGGTGTAGGTGTCCAGGCAAGCCAGGTTGGCATCAACCAGTGGGGAGTGGACCAAGTCCAGGCTGTCGCTGTTGAACATGCCGCCACCGTTGTACCTGCTGCCGCTGTTGCTGGGGCCAGCTAGCACCACATGTTGCTGCTGCTGCTGCAGTGTGCCGCCCCAGCTGCAGCCCTGGCGGGCTGGCCCCCTGCAGGAGGAGAGGGTCTGGCGAGCGGTCCTGTCCTGCGAGCGCCTGCGCTGTCTTGATGCTGGCAGGCCCGACAGGCTGAACTTGCCCTTGGTGGAGACTGGGGTGTCGCTGGCATCCAGGGGGGCAGTCAACTTGCGCAGCTGTTCTGGGCCGTGCGCGAAGAAGCACACGCTGCGGTTGCAGGCTGCGCCATCGCGGCACTGCGTGGTGCGGTACCGCTGCGGGTGCAGCCAGTACTCTGTGCGGTTCAGTGCGGCAGGCAGATGCAGCAGCAGCAGCAGCAGCAGCGCTGAGCGGAAGGGCAGGACAGGCAGCCTATTTACAGCGGAACAACTGAGCATAAGTAAGCATCACACAGCGGCTGCAACCGGCGGCTGCGGTGGCTGGATCACATGCAGAAAGACACCAGTGCCTGCGCATTCTGGCAGCGGCAGCGAATGCTTGCAGCAGCAGCAGCAGCAGCAGCCGGCCCTCACCAAACACAGAGTGCGCCATGTCACAGCCGTCGCCGCGTGGGCACTTGCCAGACTGCAGGGAACAGGCACAGGCAGGAACACAAGTCAGGCGGACGTCACAGGTATGTGCTGATGCCAACGTGAAAACACAAGCAGATCCAGACAGCAATGGACGTGTGATAGGTTTGGTAAGCATGCAGTAATGCTGTGCAGCCTCGACCGATAATTGTTGCATGGCTCCAGCTGATGCAAACTGTGCTCATCATACCTGCAGCACGTCTGGGCAGGCCACGCTGTTATAAAAATACTGCCTGGGGTCGCGCCGTGCTGCCTTTTCCCCAGCGTGGGCATAGCAGCAGGTATTCCACTCGTGCAAGGCAGTCTGCAATCGCATGGTTGGCGGCAGCGTTGTCAGCAGGAACAGGAGGTACAGGCTGGTCAACACTGCTGCTGGTGTCGATGCCGTTCACGTTTAACAAGAATTGTTTCGTAAAACTTAGCGGGTTTAAATAGCTGGGGTGCATGGCGGCAGTGGCCCGGATGCAACAGCAAGGGGCCGTCAGCACCAATCTTGGGTGGTGGGATACATCAGCCTGCCAGAAAGCACATTCATGCTCACAACAACATGCTCATCGTGCACGCAGCTGCACGAAATGGCGTCTGATCGCGATATGGCCTCGGGAGTAATCAGGGTCGCCATCAACACAGGCGTGAGAGAGCCAAAGCAAACGCACCTTGGGGCAGGGTGCAACCTTAAAGGTATACCTGCAAAAGAGGTAAGCTTTCAGCACACCATTGGCGTACGTGCGTGAGCAACACTGGCTCCGACAGTCGCTGACGGATCTCGCGAGCAACCTCAAGGCCTCACATGAACAGCTCGTCAACTTCATCAAAGGCATGGGAGCCCTTCCCGCCCGCTGCATTGGCCTGCTGGGTCAGCGTCACTGGGGAGGATGGAAAAGCCGGAGGGCTAACGCAGAGCAGGCTGCCCGGCGTGTCAATGCTGCACATGATTAAGCTAATTATTCCTGGGTACTATCGTGCAAGGAACTCTCAACTTGAACGTCCCGGGCTGGCTAATGTCGTGTGCGCTTTGGGTGCTATCGCATATGTTGGGACTACAGCTATTATCATGCCCTCTTTGCAAAGTAGACGCTCAGCAGCACTCCTGCATCACTGAAGCAGCACCAGGTGACTTGTCACAAGTAAGTCGCTCGAATCTAGACCCTATATGACACAGCGGCTGCCACAGAGACCTGCCTGCGCGCTCGGTAAAACACCTTTCGTTCAACAACTTCATTGTTTTTGTACGAAGCTTCTGCGGGACGTTGCCGGGCAGCGGGTGAATGGCTTGCAGACCCAGCTGCATACCACGTTACGTGCTGCATGCATACCTACAGATATCAACAGATGTTTAGGTTATTCGTACAAGATCTGATCGAAATATCAAGTTCAAAAGCATGCACACGTGCACTGTGCACCAGTGTTCTACAGGCCTCTGACAGGGTCCAGGGGCTGCCCGGAGACGTCAAAAGATTTTCCCGGGCTCCGCCCAGGACTCTGGTTTACATTTGTGAAATATCGTCGGGGCTGCCCGGATCTTGGCCAAAATGAAACCCGGGCTCAACGTTCAGCGCCGCTTCGACAGTAAAGCGCCCGGGAAGTGCCCACAAAAACGCCAAGTTTCACCCTTCTGAGCCGGGATCCTGCCAAAAAAATTACCGGGCTGCGCCGGGACTTTCGCCTAGAAATACCTGTTTCAATCCGGGTCACCCGAGTCTGGTATCGCACAACAGCCCGGGTATTTGGCAAAAAGCCCAACAGTTCCCGGATCCGGGACTTCTTGTAGAACACTGCTGTGCACTGTAAATCTCTAAGCATCCCTCTAAGTATATGCGGCAAAAGTATTTGCGAATGCCCTGTAAAGTAAAATCCTGTTTACTTCTGTAGTTTTTGCGGGATAAACGTTTCCGTCATTCTCTGATGTTTCGCAAACTGCTGTTGTTCTTCGCGAATAGCTACGGCAGACCCCCTTTTTTAGCTGTGGCAGGCAAATTATACGCATGCTGTATTGCCCTGGCCCCGACTGCATTTCCAATCTGCACTGTGCATTGATAAACGTCAGCGTCCCCTAGAACTTCTCCCGCGATACATTACATAAACCTCCCAGTCAAGAAAACATTTAGCGAAGCCTGTGCGACCACAATTTCCTCTCGTTGAAATAGTCAAGAATGCATGATCCATGTAATTTCCATTTTTGCAATAGTTAGCGGGGTTACGGTATGTTCCCAAATCATGTGGGGGCCAACACCAGTTGCAGCCTGCAAGCGGCCGCGGCTTGATCATAATCTGCTGATTATGTGTGTACTTATACACTCCTTCACGCCAATTCACTGAATCGCTATCCAGATGGTGTGAGCTTGCAAAATCTCGTGAGCTTGTTTAGCCTCTTATTAATACTAGTGCGTGTGCCTCAGGAAATGTTGCCCTCCCGGAGGCTCCCAAAGGCTTTGGCAGCTGGCAATATGTGCTCCACACACATTACTACGTGCCTGTTCTCCTTTATTTGTGTGCATGTTCGCATGTGATTGTAAGACTTTTCTACCTACTGCACAGCATTTGCCGCTGCGTGCAGTAGTTGCGTCACCTTTGCCCCCTGGCAGGCCGCCTGGCATGGGCCATCATCATCATCATCATCATCATCATCATCATCATATTACCCATTCAAGCCATAGCATCAGCGCCATCGGCCCCGCGCCCCACCGGGGCGGAAAGAGAAGGGAGCACTGCTCCAGAATGTTTGCATGCATTGCGCACATCCCAAGACTTGACAAGAAAAGCAGCAATACACGGTGACACCATCCGACATCTTCCAGAACTGCCCCAAATATCATCAGATACAAAACGCAACACTTTGATTGACGAATCAGCCATGGACAAAACGCTGCGCAACTTTTCAGCGCGACCAGGCAGGGATCTGATCTCAGCAAACATACTATCCCTCTGAGCAGAAGTAGCAGGGCAATCAAACATGAAGTGCGACAAAGACTCAACTTCTGCACCACAACAAGGACATCCTGAAGTGGAGTTAGCTCTGCGACCACCAAACTGACTAGTACGCTCATGTACACACAGACAACCCATACGAACACGCATAAGCAATTCAATACCACGTGGAATATGGCATGGGCCATATGGCATGCATGCCAGGCTGGACGCAGTGCGTCTCGGTGATGGTTTTGGTCTGGACTGTTGACAACTAGGCACCCAGCCGATGTGCATTCAGCACTGCATATTGCATTCTACTCGAACATCATTACTATACACTGCAACCTCAGCGGTCCATGGCCTGGTGTTTTGTTGTAGACAAACACGTGATTGCCAGCAACCCAGGCAGCAAACAGTGTCAGCTGCACAGCTAGAGTAGACAACGTTGACAGGCGCTGCTGAGAGACACTGGCCATGGACGATGCCACCTTTTACATTCAGCCTCATCTACTTCTCTTTGTCCTTTGCTGGCGCGTGCACTACTTACTTCCTCTTTGCCAGGTGCGTCTCAATAATGTTCCTGGTCATGTAACTTCCAAAATGTGAAAATGTGAACTGTTGCAATTGTGCAATCCATCAACTTCGGTAGTGGCCTACAATCTTGCGTGCCTTGCTGCCTGCAATAAACTTTCACAAAGGCGGCATCTTGATACGCCCATTTTACTGTCACTTTATGCTGTCACTACGCCCCCAGTACCAGTTTTAAATTATGGGCAAATTTGCCCATAATTTGGGCCTATGATTGGGGTGCCTTGTAGAGAGCATCTGAGGGCAGTGAAGTGCTGCAGTATCAATATAAACAGTACCTAAAACTGTTTTGAGCGGTTAAGTGCGTCCTCGGTGCCATTTCTGGGGAGAACGCGTGCTCCACTGCATGGAGCCCTGGACACAATTTGAGCCAAGAGCCACAACAGTGCTTTCACAGTGATTCGGACGCTTCATTTGTTTTTTATGATACAGGTGATGGTGTTGGGCTTTGCAAGCGACGTTGCACTACTTGCAGCCGGTATCCGCAAAACAGGCAGACCCTGTGCGTGGCTTGGGAGTGCGTTCCGCGCCACGCACTCATGCTTCACGCGTTAAAACTTATGCAAAAAGTTAATGTTTCATAAAAACGATGTCTGACAGCGCTTTGAGGCAGTGTCAAAGACACATAGACCAGGCATGTATTGACGCGCTTTGTGCAAGCAGGCGGGCTGGTAGTGGAAGCAACACGACAAGCCCAAAAGCAGGAAAAGTATAGTAAAAGCACTCAAACGTAAAACAGGTGTCTTGCAGCAACAGCACCGATACAACACATTGTGAAACAATCGCTACTGTAGCCATTGAGCAATGGTCATCATTGAACTCGCAACACAGCAGCTCTGGTTCGCGTTCAGCTGTTTCATGTTGATATTTAAGGATAACAGGCAACGTTTCTGGCGTTTGTTATGCCACAAGCCGCGTTATTGTGCTTCAGCCCAAATTGCGGCCGGCCCAAATTATGGGCAGCGTTTGTAACAGAGATAATAAAACATCATAATACTATTGCCAAGTTGGCAAACGTGGAACTACTGTAGTACATTCTGTGCCAGCACACTCTTATGATCCAGTCACCAGATGTGTTACAGTACAAAGTCAAAATAGGTGCAAATACAAGTTCCTTCACTGTTTAGATTTCACAGCACAGCAGCAAAGCAACAGACCACCTCCATTTGCTGTGTAACTCCTGTTGAAGAGGAGAGCATGCTTTAATGTGCAGTGGAGTGCATGAGGATTTTTGAACACATGATGTTATGATGCAATGGCAAACAGAAAGGAACATAAAAATGCACACGAGCTCAGCAGTACAATGCAGCGCACACTCACAGCCTCCGTCCTAGAGCTCAACCCTGCAGTGTGCCGGTTCACCACCACAGCAGCATACTACCAATCCACTCCGCGTATACATCATGCCTGCAGACAAGATACAATACCATACATTGCAGATGATTGCATACAAACCGCACATTCCACTAGCACAAGGGAGTAGGCGTGAGTGCTGCTAATGGCAATGATTAAGTAAGTGACCTTGCCAACGTAATGACCATCAAAAACTCATTCAGCTGTGAAGGTAAGGTACAGCAAACCACATGCACCAGCTTGCACTGTAGCGCACCGTTCCCAATGTGCGCCAACGACGATGCTCAAACGGCTGCACTTCTTCAGCCCCCCACAAAGCGTCCACCATCATACCAGCAAACCCCATCCACATCATTCGCAAAACCCAACCCTGTCCGCCAACCCACCACCATCCGAGCCAACGCAGCTACTGGCTACGGGCGCGCTTGCGCAGCTGCTCCAGCTCAGCATCGATGCCCTGCAGCTGCCTGGCAGGCTCACGCACCAGCACCTCGCTCACGGGCCGCCCCAGTGACTGCGCCTGCTGGCCGCCCCTGCTGCTGCTGGCGCTGCTTGCCACAGCCAGCCTGCCCTGCTTGAGGGCTGCCAGCTCATCCTCCACCGTGCCGCCCTCCAGCATCGCAAACTGCGCCTCAAGGCGGTCGGGCGACGCCAGCACGCCCGCTGAGTCAGCCTCCGCCTCCAGGGCCATGACCTTCTCCTCCATCTTGTCAAAGGCAGCCCAGGCGCTGCTGTTGTTGATGCGCAGGCCAGCGACCATCTGCAAAGGGACCAGGCGAGCGAGGAGGGGGCGGGCGAACCAGAGCAGCAGCAGACAGCGCATGACCGGGTGAGACTCAGAAGAGAAACTCAGGTAAAGGCTGAAACACAGGCAAGCAACACACGCACCCAGCAGCCAAGGTAACCGTACTACCAGAGGCTGTCAGCAGGCCTCCAGCACCGCCCAATGCATCCACCAATTCAACCACACATGCTGCTGTGCATTCACAGATGCACAGATGCACGACCAAGTTTTCTGGACCACCTGCAGCCATCGTCAGCATGGCTGGCTCAAACTGAGCAAGCCAGCAGCAAGTAACAATGCCCATCACTGTGGGTCTGCTCCAGCATGACTTAATGATCAGGCTGCTGATTCTAACAGCCTGGCACATGCATGCACGGCGCAGCCATACAAGGCGTAGCCTTACAAATACCATCTAGTAGCACTTGTGAAATCCACTCGCGTGCTCATTATATGCAATCCCCTGCCTGGCCAGAGCAGTGGCTGCTGCCGTGGCCCCCGGCCACCACCACGCACCCACCTCCTGGATCTGCTTGCTGCTCTTGGCGCTGGCCGCGCGCGCCTTGAGCGTCTCGCGCTTGTTGCGCGCCTCGTTCAGGCGCGCCTCCAGCATGCCCACGTTGGCCTGCAGCTGCTCGCGCGCCTTGCTCTGCGCGTCCAGCTGCACCTTGAGGCCCTGCGCGGCGGTCTCGTACGTCTTGCGGCGCAGCAGGGCC
Source organism: Scenedesmus sp. NREL 46B-D3 (assembly GCA_014080715.1). Classification (NCBI taxonomy): domain Eukaryota; kingdom Viridiplantae; phylum Chlorophyta; class Chlorophyceae; order Sphaeropleales; family Scenedesmaceae; genus Scenedesmus; species Scenedesmus sp. NREL 46B-D3. The sequence continues at coordinate 156,745 of JACERP010000185.1, forward strand.
TCACGCGCAAGCTCGTCCTGGCCCTTGCGCACCGCCAGCTCAGCGCGGCGCAGCCACTCGTCAGCTGTGGCCTGGCTGGCGTTGTACTTGGCCTGCATCTGCTTCTCACTGGCCATCACCTGCGGGGCGGGGAGGGGGTTGCAGCGCAAATAGACAAGCAATATTGATTACAGACAAACTCTGGCAGAAGCCCATCAAATGCCAATTACACAACGACACGTCCAAGCAAAAATGCAGATGCAACGAGGCAGGCAGGCAGGCAGGCATGTGTAGCAGCAAGAGCTGACCAGCCTGCCCCAGCCAACATATGCAGGGTAACCCTGTGGCTAGCACGTGCAGAACAGCCAAGCAATCATTGTCACACACCAACGCACTGCACTGATAGTTGTGCACTACTGTGATGCAGTGTTTGCCTGCCGCCTGCCTGCATGCAGGCATGCATGCAGACGTGCATTTACCTGGAGCCAGGAGCCGTTCAACACAAACTTTTGCTTCCATGCAAACAACCTGCCGCCATGTTGCTGCTGACCTGCCTGCCGCTAAAGCTGCCCAAAACGGGAACATGCCATTCAGCGCATATCCATGCATTTGCGCACAGCCATCTGCATGCACGTACTCGTAATACACATGCAAGCAGCGTGTGGCACCATTGTGGCCACAGCAGCAGAGCAGCCTGCCCACCTTGGCAGTGGCCTGGCGCATCTTGATGAGGTCCTCCTGCATCTCATCTGTCACGCGGTCCAACATCACCTCCGGGTCCTCAAACTGCTCCGTGAAGTTCCCCACGTAGGCCTTGACCACGCGTGCCAGCCTGGAGAACAGGTTGGCCTCGACCAGCACGGCCGAGCGTGCAGCAGATGCAGCCCGCAGGGCTGGGGCAGGCCTGGAGCGGGCATGCGCGCCGTGCGTTGGGCAGCGGGCCACAGGCAGCACGGGCTTGCCGAGGAATGCTGGGGAGGCCTGCAGCAGGGCGAGAACGACAACAGATGTGGCGAACGCAGCAGGGATTGCAGCAGGGTGGTGCAGGGCAGCAAGGTGGTCAGGCAACAGGCAAGGATGGAATACAAGATCGGGTGCATGCATGCAAGCGCAAGTTGCAGCCTTAAACAATGAATGCAGCTGTGGGTGTTGCATGCAAGGCTGCCAGGGCCTGGTGTGTCATGAAACTGCTGCTCTTCCGTCTGCTGCTGCGACATACGACTGCTGGTGCGATTCTTGCAGGGCCAGTGGGTCCGAGCTCATGCATGGCTGTGCTGAATACACTGAACAACTGAAACATGCACTGCTGCAGGCGGAGCTCACCTGCACGGATCGTGCTGCTGGGCGAGTAGTGCCCTTGAGGCCCCTGGATGCATGCATGGTCATGGCCGTCTACGCGATTACTGACTAGTGCAAATTAAGAATCTACTGACGATGTGCAACAACCGTGGGCCTCCTTGAACAATGATTAAACTGCTAGCAAACTCCCAAGCAACGGCAGTAGCACTGTACGTCAGAAGGGTGCGGATGTTTCCTGCTGAAGAGGAATGAACGCATACGCCTATAAGCAGGTGTTGCTGGCCACACCATCACCTGACAGGCTTCAGGCAAGTAACATTTTCCGTTCTATTCTGGCATCCAGAAGGTACGAACTCCACCCGCGCACTAACAAAGATGTTTGTAAAGTAACAGAGATGTATTGATCGCAAGCATGCATGCGCAAGGGACTGCTGGGCGAAGCTGTAGCCAGGCTGCCACACCCTGCAGGCATAACAAAACTAGTTCTCCCATACAGAGCATGCATGTATGTGTATCATGTTTATAAAAGGTAACAGCGCTTAAAGCAAGACCCTAGAACCAGCACGGGTCCCTGGAACGCCTTCGTGGAACCAGGGATCAGCAGTCAATTCTGCAGCCCAGCATGACAAGCATGTTTTGACATGTGCACAGGCCTGTGGGTTGCTCACTGGGCTCCGCCTTGCGACAACTGCAACAGGAACGGCAATCCGCTTCAAAAGCATCTATAATTGTAAGGTTTAATGCTTATTTCAGGCATGGCTCGTGTCCTGTTAAAAGGTTGTGTGTGTACTGTTCCGGTACTCCCACTGAGAAACCAGCAGGTACATCTCACATCGATTTGCCAACAACAATCGCTCGCGGCACCACACAAATACCACCTCCAGTTTTGAAGAGGCTGAATGGCTGTTTCTTTATAATCAGGAAAGAGCTGATCTGCTGACGTTGGCTTTGATCCTGTCAGTGTCACTGCAAATTCTCGTTTGGTTGTTACGTGGTCCCGGCTTGAGATAATAGCAGGAATGATCATACAGTTGAGCAACGCATAAATTGTGGTTGATCCCGTCCTTCACCTACACACGGCTGTCACCGCCGCATAACAGCAGTCTTGCCCGCAACATCAAGAACAATTGCAGGAACTTATGTGTGATACGGCTGCTTAGACACCGATGGAGGGCGACGAAGGACACCTGGGCAGCATGGGAACAGTCCGGCGCTTCATCGTGCGCAGCAATGCCACACCGCAGTTGCCAGTTCACATCGTGCTTCAAGGCCATCAAGAAATGAGCAGTCTGCTTGGTAAGCAGTGTGTGTCTCCTGAGCAGGACATCGAGGTGGCAAGAACAGCAACATTGTTAGCTGTTGCTGGCAGCAGCAGCAGCGCTGCTAGCAGCAGCAGCGTGGTCATCCCAAATTGATCAGTCTCTCAGGAAAAGTGAAGAGAAGCTAGGCGCAGTGGCAAAACGAACTCCCTTGACGATTGTGTTCGTGTTTTCTGCCTCATGTGGTACAGACGAGGTTAAGGCTTCAGTGGCAGCAGCACTGGGGCGGCCAAACTTGGCCGTATACTTGGCAGTCACGCAGCTGTGGCAGCTGCTGCCGCAAGGCCAGCCGCTGCTGCTGCTAATGGAACCCAAGCACAGAGCAACTGCAGTGCAGGGTGAGCAGCAGGCGCCGGCAACTTTGTAAGCACCAGCATGTTCTGGTGTCGCATCCCTGCTGCAGTGATCACTGCACACAGCATGCGCCCTGCACACAGCACGCTGTAGTGGAGAAGCGACAGCGGCAGTAGGTAGTTACGGTACATGCACATCCACAACATGCTGCTGCTTCAACATGCTCCCCAGAGTCACCAGCCGCGCTGCGCTGCGCTGCAACGTGCTGTGTGTTTGGCGTGCAGACGTGTTCCCTGCCGCCCCCTACGTTGAGCTGTATGCTGAGGTGGCAGCCCGGGCAAGGCAGCACCTGGACCCCAGCCCGGCAGCGCCACAGCCGCCAGCAGCAGTGCCATTGCTGGCAGCAGCGGCCAGAGCCAGCCCCCCAGTTGCTGCTGCCAGCAACGGCACTGCTGCTGGCGGCTCTGCTGGGGCACCTGCCTGGACCCTGACTGGCGGCAAGAGGCAGCGGAGAAAGCAGCAGCAGCAGCAGCAGCAGCAGCAGCAGCCGCAGGTGCCAGCGCTGCTTGGTCAGCAGGAGCAGCAACAGCAATCACAGCGTGGCAGGAAGCGGAAGGCGCTGGAGGGCAATGCTGCAGGCCCTGCTGCCGCAGCTGCTTCTAGCGGTGAGCGTGCAGCTGGTTCGCTGGCAGGTGCACTCGCCGCTGCTGGGCCAGCAGCTGCTGCCGGGGAGGCTTTACAGCTGCCACATGCAAAGCGGCACAAGCAGAGCAAAGTGCAGCAGCAGCAGCGGCAGCAGCAGCAGCAGCAGCAGGATGAGGACGAGGATGAGCACCAAGAGGATGACGCAGCTGCACCTGTGGAAGCTGGCCTGGCTGACCAGCAGCAGCCACTGCCGGAGCAGGAGCATGATCAGCAGCAGCAGCACAAAGGCGGCATTCCAGCCAAGAAGATTGTCAAGGAACAACAGCAAGCAGCTGCTGCTGCCATCACTGTTGCTGCTGCTGAGGCACACCCTGCTCAGCAGCAACAGGAAGATGCAGATGTTCCAGCGCCAGCAGCAGTCAGTCAGGACCAGCAGCAGCAGCAGCAGCCGGTCAAAGACGCTGAGCAGCCACGGCAACAAACGTCCAAGGCCGAGAGACGGCGACTGAAGCGACAGCAGCAGCAGCAGCAGCTGAAGGGGCAGCAAGCAGCAAGCTTGGCGCGCAAACAGCAGCAGGGCAGTGGGCAGCCACTGCAGAATGCTGCTGCGCCGCAACATGCCGCCGACCAGCAGCAGCAGGCTGCACAGCAAAGCAGAAAGGCCAAGAAGCAAAAGGTAGCTGATGCAGCGAGTGCACACGCTGCTGAGGTGCAGCAGCTTTGTGCGGAGGCGGCGGCAGCAGCAGCGCCACGGCCACAACAGCAGGCACAACAGCAGCCCATACCCCGAGCTGCGAGGAGGGCAGAGCTGCGCAAGGCGGCCACAGGATTGCTGCAGCAGAAGCCGCAGCAGGGACAGGACAGTGAGCAGCAGCAGCAGCAGCAGCAGGAGCAGCAGCAGGGCGGCGCAGGCAGTGAGCTGATGCAGAAGAATGCTGCTGGCCAGCCTGTTCCTGCCCCTCCTGCTGCTGCTGCTGCTGCTGCTGCTGCTCCTCCTGCTGATGCGGCGGATGGTGCTGCAGCCACAGCTGCTGCTGTTGCTGCTGCTGGTGAGCTTGTCAAGCAGCTGGCGGCAGGACACGCCAGTGCAGCAAGCAGCGAGGCGACAGCAGCAGCAGCAGCAGCAGTAGCAACTGCTGCTGAAGCAGGCGAGGGCAGTGCTGCCAGGGCAGCAGCAGCCCTGCAGGGCCACAGTGCGGCCGCCAAGTTGCTGCAGCAGAAGGCTGCTGCTGCTAGTGCTGAAAAGCAGCAGCAGCAGCCAGCAGCGCAGCTGGCAGTGAACAGGTCCCTGGAGCATGAGCTGGCAGCTGCTGCTGCAAGTGACAGTGGGCGGCCAACAGCAGCACCAGCAGGCGCAGCTGCCAAACGAAAGCACAGCCAGCAGCAGCAGGACGAAGCAGCAGCTGCTGGTGAAGGTGTTGCTGCAGGCCTGCCACCTTCAAAGCGGGCAAAGGCAGCCAGGCAGGAGCAGCAGCAAGAAATGCAGCAGGCAGTGCCTGCAACGGCAGGCACAGGTAACAGCAGCAGTGGGGGTACCAGCAGCAGTGAGGGCAGTGAGAGTAAAAGCAGCAGTGGTGACAGCAGCAGCAGCAGCGATGGTGACAGTGAAGGGGGCACTGCTGACGACAGTGAGAGTGAGAGCAAGGGTGCAAGCACTGAGGAAGATGGCAGCGGTAGTGGACAGCAGGGGAGCGGCAGTGGGAGCAAGGACAGCACACGGGCCACCAGCAGCAGCAGCAGCAGTGAGCAATCTGATGGCGATGCAAATGAAAGCAAAGGCACGTCAGGCACGGCAGCGGCAGCTGGTGCCGATGCTGCTGCTGCTGGCTCTGCTGGTGCTGGCTCTGCTGGTGCTGGGAGCTTTGATGCTGATGATGCCGCTGCAGCATGCGAGGCAGAACTTGCGAGGCAAGCAGCAGCAGGCGCAGCAGCAGACACCGAAGACGAAGAAGGAGAAGAGCAGCGCAGCTCGTCAAGCCACAGCAGCAGCGGCAGTGCTGACGACAGCGAGGAGAGCAGCACAGGCAAGAGCGGCAGTGCCAGTGATGGCAGCGACGAGAGCAGCAAGAGTCAGAGCCGCATGGGTGAGCGTAGTGCGAGGTCAGCGGATGCTGAGGACCAGCCTGAAGCACAGGCCGCCACCAGCAAGGCCGCTGAGCCTGCTGCTGATGCTGATGCTGATGATGGAAGTGATGATGGTGGCGATGATGGTGGCGATGATGGTGATGATGATGGGGATGAGCCTGCCGCTGCGCACCAGCCAGCTGCTGCCGCTGCTGAGCAGCCAGCTGGCAGCAGTGAACCTGCAGCAACCAGCAGCAGCAAAGGCAATGAGACCAATAGCAGCAGCAGCAGCAGCAGTGAGGGTGGCCCCTCTGCTGAGCAGCAGCAAGGGCAGCCGGCGGAAGCCAGCCCAGAGCCGGGGGACACGGCCGCAGCAGGTGATGGTGCCCCGGCTGCGGCTGCCGCTGCTGCTGCTGCTGCTGCTGTTGCCGCCTCTGACAATCAGGAGTCACATGAAACTGAAAATGGTGATGAAAGCAGCAGTGAGCAGGAAGATGATGCAGCCGGTCAAGTCCTGGAAGCAGCACCAGCATCACAGCCCAGCGCTGCGGCTGAGGGGGGAACTGGGCCTGTCACCAGTGCCAGCAACGCTGATGCCAGCAGCAGTGACAGCGAAAGCAGTGACACTAGCAGCAGCAGCAGCAGCAGCAGCAGCAGCGATGCAAGCAGCAGTAGCAGTGAGCTCAGCAGCAGCAGCAGCGTTACCAGCAGCAGCGATGATGACTCCTCCAGTGAAGAGGCCAGCAGTGATAAAGCAGCGAGCAGCGACGAGGAGCAGCAGCAGGCTGGAGTTCAGCGTGAAGCTCGTGACAGCCCTTCAGGCAGCCAGGAGCTTCGCAGCGAAGATGCCAGCAGTGAGCAGCAAGATGAAGAGGAAGCTAACGGCGCTCCTGTGTTGAAGCGGCTGCTGCAGGGGCTGTGGCAGGAGCAACGTGCTAGCCAGGGGGCAGCAGCAGCAGCAGGGTCAGAAGAGGGGCTCAGTGGAGAGGAGGATGGCGGCTCGCCGAGTGCTGCTGTCGCTGCTGCTGCTGCTGCTGCTGCTGCTGGTGGTGGTGACGCAGCAGGGGAGCAGCTGGAGGATGAGGAGGAGGAGCGCGCAGTGAACGGTGAGCGGCGGGGCACGGCTGCAGTGTTGAGACGACAGCGGGCAGGCCTGCCCCGCCCTGTCAGTCCACGCAGCGCAGCATGGCGCGCAGGGGCGCGGCGCCGCTTGCTTGACAGCGGCCCTTGGCTGCGAGCCTTGAGGCCAAGCACACATCGCTCACAAGCCTGTTCTGCCACGGCTTAGCCGTTGTCCTGCTTTTCACCCCACTGCCGTCTCTGCAGGCAGTGCCCGCCCTCCCCCGCCACCCTGATGTGAGCTGACTCGCCTACTTGGGCTGCTGCTGCTGCTGCTGCTGCTGCCGCAGAGGCGCTGTCTGCGATCGTGCCCCCACTCGAGGCGCTGCAGGGCAAGGGCAAGCTGAAGCTGTTCAGGAAGGCGGTGCGCGAGATGCTGGCGGCCGAGGTCGGGCTGCGCAGCGGCAGGCAAGGTGCGGCGGCATGGCTCAGCCATGACACTGGTGTGCACGCGCATGCGCACTGTAGCGCCTGGGCATGCGCGCGATGCCTGTGCAGGCGCTGCAATGTGCGTCATAGGCAGCGTCCGCAGCCCCCTTCGGTGCGCTGCTGGCCGTAGTCCACCTGGTGCATGAGATGCACTCGTTGCGCATGGCTGCTTGCGACGGTTAATGGACGAAGCGACAGCCACTGCCGGCGCAAGCTCCAGTGTCCAACATGATTGGAAGCTTGCGAATGCCTAATAAGGGGACAAAGTGGCAGCCATTGTCGCCGCAACCTCACTGCTCTGACGCATGCGCAGAGACGTGTGTACACGTGTGCATGGTTGCCGCTGCCTGCAGGCAGCAGCAGCATCCGCTACACCGCGGACAGCCGCCCGCCGTGGCTGCCGCCCGACTTTGCCTGGTCCAGCGAGCTGCTGGCCAGGGCGCAGCCCCGGGAGCTGGAGCTGCTGTACAAGAAGTGCAGGGGCGAGCTGTGGCTGCTGACAGCGGCGCGGCTGCGGCAGCAGGGGCGGCTGTAGGCTGGGCTGCAGCCGCACAGCGCGCTGGCGGGCACGCAGCAGCGTCCGCGGTGCTGAGGGGGCGGTTTGCGCTGGCACACAGCAGCTGCAGCAATGCGCCCAATGACGCGGCTGTGGGCGTCCCAACTCCTTTTGATCAACCCACAACGTTGCTGCCGGCAGAATTTTTGATTTAGATTTGGTCCCTGTAGTCCGGTCTCCTTGTGTCCACTGGGTGCACTCTTGACTCTCCCACACATGCACGGGCACGGTGCTGCTGCACGGTGCTGCTGCTTACATTCTCTGAAGAATATGGGCACCTTCGTGGCAGGGGTGCCTACATGTGGAACAGCCCCTTGTTGGGACTGAGCATCTTGCAACTCGCATTCAATGCACATGGCTGCCAGCACTCCAACGTTAGGGTGCTGGGTCAACCCAGCAGGGAAGCAAAGCAAGGAGATGTGCAGTTGTGCATTGCTATGCATGCACGGATATGCTATTACCTGTCTTCATGACAGCAACACAACGCAACTTGTACAGTGTACAGGACTGGATTTGCCTCAGGCACTAGTCCAGCGGCTGGCTTGAATGGGTAATATGATGATGATGATGATGATGATGATGATGATGATGATGATGATGATGATGATGATGATGATGATGATGATGATGATGATGATGATGATGATGATGATGATGATGATGATGATGATGATGATGATGATGATGATGATGATGATGATGATGATGATGATGATGATGCACTAGTCCAGCGAGTCGGCGTTCGCTCGTGTGCCATGGTGGTCCAACTTACTGTTCATACTGCAAGGCCTGCTCAGTCAGGGGCCAGTGCACTGCCGAGGCTCCGGAAGCCTAGCTCTCTGCCCCCTGCTCAAGGGAAGACTGAGGCACAAGCAAAAGTTTGCTGGCACAGAACTGAGAATTACAGCTAACATGTAAACAGGCAAAGCAAAGCACAGCTGATCCATAGTCAACAGGCAAAGCAAAACACCAAATCACTCTGTTCTGGCTGAATCTTGCTTAGACTGAAGGTTGATGGATCTAGTGGTTGCCCAATGAGCCTGTCATTGTCTAAAAATACGGGCGATGTTCCCGTTGTGTAACAACCAAATTGTGTCAGATGCCTAGACAGGGGCATGCAACCCAAAAGCAGACACTTTCAGAAACCCATGCACACGCCGCCAGGTGCAAGCGGTACAGCAGCTGTTGCTGTAGTGTGTAGCTTTAGTTGTAGTGTGTTGTTGTAGCAGCTGTAGTTGTGCGAGTGTGCCATGTGTGTGGTAAGCCCTTGAGGCACTTTGTGCTGAACATAGCGCGCGTCGCCTCACTGTTGGGTCCTGTGGCAGTGGCAAGCTGGCTGCGCAGCAGGCACTGCAGCATGTCACTTATAAGCGCTGGCCCGGCCAGAGCTCTGGTAATATGATGATGATACAAGCTCTGGCCCGGCCAGCGACAACGGTTGTCACTGCAGTGACCAGCTGGTTGTCATACCATACAGAGCTCTTTGGCCTTGCTAGGCAGCCATGCAGCGATCGCTGCACTCGCGAGTGAAATCAAAGTCTTCTAAAGACCATTCATAGGCACCCAGAGTGCTGGCCAGCATGCTGCCTGCAGCACTACTAGTGACTAGTACTGCTTGTAGGTGACCTACCTCACAATCGGCTGAGCCCTACGGAAATATGTCCAGACGAGGCGCAGAGTGCTTCAGCTCTTTCGAACTGCGCTTAGATTTGTTTGAAGCGTTTGTACAGGTTTGCGGGGCGCTGCACGCACAACGTTCGGACAGTGTCGGACAGTGTCAGACAGGGCCAGACAGTGTCAGACAGAGACTGTCGGCCCAACAACTGCAGCAACCACTTCATTTTTTCGTGTTAAATACTTTACAAACTTTAAACACTACATTTGCTGCAACAGTGAAGATCCGTCCTCAGGAACGACAGTTGTAATCCTTATGACGGACAAAGCCACCGGTGCTACTCTAAACCTCCTAAGGGCAAGGAAACTATTCTTCAACACAATAAATCTTATGTATAGAAGCGCCATCTGGTCTACTTCAGCAAGGATTGTCGGTCAACTATAGAGTAATCACGGAAGCTCAGCTGGTCAACGATCACTCTTATCGGTGCCGATTAGCGATATGACGGTTTAGCTTAACGCTGTCTGCAGGAGCTAGAACTTTGCCATATATAAGGCGTGCACATGGGCCAATCCACTCATGCTGACTTACCCAACAATCTGGTCTTGTCGGAGTCCTGCAGGAGAAGCACAGTGGCTGGGGGTGCGCTTCACTATCGCTTGCCAGGGCTGACAGGTATTGAGCGCCTCAGCAACAATCGGGAGCCAGCGAGGCAGGGTGGAGGGAGGGAGGCAGGGAGCTGCCCTGGCTCTCGGTTGTTGCTGAGCCGCTCGATACCTGGCAGTCGTGGTGAGCGATAAGAAAGTGCAGCCCCCTACCTTGTAATGTTTCTGCAGGACGGGAGACGAGACCAGGTTGGTGGGGCAGCAGCGTTGTCAACCCACAGCAAATCTGTGCGTGTGGTTGATTGGGGTGCAAGCACAGCAAGCTTGCATCACACGGTTTCAGGGGCCTGGATTGAGCGACCTCCCCGTGGTGGGCCCGGGCATCCCAGAGCAGCTGCTCTGGGATGGCGAACCTAAGCTCAATAGGTTAGTTTGCCTGTGCGTGTACGATTGTTGCATGTGTGGACTTATATTTGCATCGCATATGAAATGTACAGTGGCTGACCCCTGCTGTGCCTGTTGCTGCTGCCTCTGGCTGCGTACGTCGAGGCTGAGTAGCAAGGCACTTCCCACGTACCAGACAGCAGCAAAGCATGCAGATGAGCCCCAGGCCACCAAGCTGTCCGGTCACCACTGTGCAGTGTTGCTGTTGTTTCAATGTGATACCCTTGCCCAGGTGAGGCTCGACTGCCCAGGTGAGACTCGACAGCAGAGAGGTCATCACCTATTCATAATCATTATCATTCAAGCCACAGCATCAACGCCCTTGGCCCCGCGCCCGACAGCAGAAAGGTCGTTACAATAACATAATTGTGCACACACCTGTACATACATGTATGCTGGTCACAGGCGTTGTGAGCTTGCAGGCAGCAGCAGCATCACATGAAGTAATGTATGATTTAGTGTTGGCAGCCTTCTGCTGTTGCTGTGCACTGCTTTAGGGTTGTTACCACATACCTGGCAGAGGTTGAATTAGTGTTGCGGCCTTGGATGCCGCTTAGGCCATGCTGACCTACACCATTGCTTCTTGGTTGCTGTAATTGCGGGTGGGCCAGTGGCCCTACTTTGGTAATTCGGTAATGCTTGAAGTAAAGAAGAAGCAGCACTCTAACGCAGCAGCAAAAGGCAAGCAAGCAAGCAGTGTCACCCTACCCCTGCATGCGAAGCTGCGCATTTAAGCAAAGCTGGCTGTGTATGCTTCCCCTCAGCCCTACCCTTGTTTGTTATGTGGGTCATCCTGCCAATTAGGTTGACGACACGTATTGTGCCGTTTACAGCAGGATGTTGTCTAGGATATATTGTATGTATTGCTTCTCGTGCATGCTCTGTCTCCTTCCCTACTTCGCTTTTGCTGAGTCAAAGTTGACCCCATGAGCCAACGTGTGGCTGCGTTCGGACTGGGCTAGTGGCTCTACTTTGGTAAATGTTTACACGCCTACACTGACATATACGCCTACAATTGAATGGGTGATATGATGATGATGATGACACGCCTGCAGTGACACATGCTTACTACATGTTCATCAGTACAACTAACGGCGCAGTACAGTGGGTGGCGTCAGCTTTGCTTACATGCGCAGTCTCGCATGCAGGGGTATGGAGATACTGCTTACTTGCTTGCCTTGTGCTGCTGCGTGCTGTTTCTTCTTGGCATGCTTAGATCTGTGCCTGCCAGCAGCCAGCACACCTGCCACAGCACACGCTTGGTTGTTTTTGTTGCCATGATTCAGATCAGTGCTTTTTGTGGGTGGTGTTTTGTGGCCTGGCTCGGTTATTCTTGGGGTTGTTACCACCGCTGTGCTGCATCTGCGTGCCCCTGTCTGCATAATTTTGCTGAGGTTCTTGGCCCAAGGTTATCGCCGTGGCGCTTTGGTCAGCTTTGCCTTGGGATACCTGTGGATTGAGCCATGCTTGCTTTTTTGAGGGGGGGGGGGTGTTACAAGGGGGGGCGAAGCCTTACTGGCTGGCCATACATTGCAATCTTGCATGATTCAAACAAGGAAGGAATGTCAGCTTGTGCTTGTGCCTCGGGTTCCCCTAGGCTAGCACAGTTCTGGCAAAAAGCACACTTCATCTCCTGGTCTCCTGGTCCAGCAGTGCTTGAGGTGCGCAGTTTTGCATTTACCTGGAGCCCAGGAGCCGTTAAATCCGTTCTTTTACATCTTTGAACTGCCTGCGGATGCCTTTGGGTAGCTCGTAGACGGAACGAGTCACACTGCACACCCATAATGCGGGGGGAATCACATCGGCATTTCTCCTTAGCGGGAGATGCCGGTGCCCAGAGCTGTTGAATCCTCGTCCGCCTTCAGTGGCAACTCATCGCCACCAGGGCAGGCATGAGGACGGGGCCCTAACACATTGGGTGCAGGAGACATTCGGATTTTAGTACATGTAAATTTTCTACGACAATCAAGGTGAGAACGACGTGACAACGATGATGGTACTGGACTCCAAGAGCACGCCACATACAGGTGCGACCCATCATAGTACTTTAGGTTGCATTTAAAGATCTTATTTATAATATTCTTATTGTCTGGCTATGGCGCTTCCGTGGAAGATGGCAACTGCGATATTGTCAGTGGACAGTCAGCGGGAGGGATCAAGCCAAGACGTGGGCAACCGAAGACCCGCTACACTGATGACTGTGGCATGTGTACTCTTTCGGCTTTTTCACATTACCGTTGTGATTACATTTGTTCACTTGTGCCTAACAGCTCGTTTGTTGGGTGAACGAGGCTTGTGTTGCTATGGGGTGAGCCTGCTACCTTCCAGGCTCAGGATGCACGAACTTCCACCAGATGAGACCGCAGCAGTAGCAGCAGTAGCTTGGACGTGTTACAGGACAGCAGCAGCAGCAGCAGCAGCAGCAGCAACCAGTGTCCGGCAGTGTACACAGTCATGGCAACAATTGCTTCCATGCCAGCATCACGTGGATGTTGGTCCCAACATTCGTTGTTTTTTCCAGCAACTACAGCAGCAACAGCAACAGCTACAGCAACAGCAGAACAGTTGTGATAAACAACACCATTTCAACATGTGCTATGCTAGTACAGCAGTGGGGAGCACCTGGCTAGCAGAGTGCCCACCGCATATGCACAGTCACATTTGTTGTTGCTTACTTCAATCATATACATCTGATTGTGTGTACGTGCTGCTGCTGCGTTTTTGCTGCGAGTGTTATTGTCATGACGGGCTTTGACATGGGGTCTACTGGAGACTACTTCAAGGTGGTGCGCAGGTGTCACGGGTGCCTCCCCGCCCGGGGTGTGCACTCGTTGACACTTCTGCCCTTCAATTCTCTGCGCTACAGGTATGTTTGGATATTTTGAGGCCTTGCTGCAGGAATGCGTGCCTGCATGGCAGCCCACTCGGAGCACCAGGAGATCTTGGGCGGGGGTCTCCTGGTCCAGCAGTGCTTGAGGTGCGCAGTTTTGCATTTACCTGGAGCCCAGGAGCCGTTAAATCCGTTCTTTTACACTTCATAGGTGCGAACTGCAGCTACAGCCTGTTGTCATCTCCGGGATCTATTGGTGTCGGAGCTTCTGTGTGTATGCGATGCGTCAACATAACACATTGTCAGTACAGCCAGTATGCATGCTGAAGGAGGAAGAAGGAAAGTATGTTGCAGCGCTGCAGTTAAGCGTTTGCAGGCGATGTGGGCGTCTCTTCCCGCAAGGTAACAAATCCAGTGCTACATTTGTTACACTCGTAGTGAACATGCTGTCGTCTGCAATGCACCAGACGCACAAACCCAAGGCAGAACAGCGTTCTCAACAGCCTGAAGCCATAGACGTGTGCGCAGCCACATGCATTCATTCCACACATAAATACGCCACACATAAATACGCCACAAAACAACATCTAATGCTGTGAGCAAGCAGGCAACCACAGGGCGCCCTTGCACTTGACGCAGCCAGGCCTAGCCAGTCAGCCTGCTGCGGCTGCTGCGCACAACACCTCCAGCAACAGGAGCTGCTGCTGCTGGCACCGCTGATGGAATGGTTGCCTCAACAGCCGAGACTCCTGCTGCTGCTGCTGCAGAAGGCACCTGTGACATTTCTTCGGCTGCCTTCTTGCTGCTGCTGCTGCTGTTTACTTTTTTCCTACGCACTGTCAGCTCTTCTGGCACTCCATCTGGTCCCGCCCATTTCTTGTACCTGCTCTTCACCTTTGCCGGCAGAACATATCCAAAGCTCACCACCAGCTCTCGCACCAGTTCAGCTGCATCCTCCGGGCTACAGTCAAAGCCGTAAACAGGGCCCTTGGGCGCCAGGGCACCATGCAGCGCCTCTGCAGCAGCATCCAGCAGCCCATGAGGCACCTGCCGCTGCAGCTGTGCGTCACCAATAACCACCAGCAGCTCCAGAAAGTCCGGCACTGTGAAGCTCATTAGGAGGTTCCTCCTGCTGCCACCAGGTGCACTGGGAGCACCACCCCTGGGGGCTGCCGGCACCGTGCTAGCCAGGTGCTGGAATACCCCAGCCTGCAGGACTGCCAACACAGCTGCCTGCTTGCTGTTGCTGCTGCTGAAGCCCAGCTGCTGCTCCTGCTCCTCTGGCATGTCCAGCATGAAGCCCAACAGCACCATCAGGGGATCTGCAGGCATCACAGCCGCCAGCGCAGCAGCACTGGCAGAGTACAGCTGCTGCAGCTGCGGAAGGTACCGCTGCAACACTGCTGCCGCAGCAGCCGGCGCCTCACTGCTGCTGCTGCGAAGGTGCTGCACACACGCTGCCAGCCCTTGCGGCAGCTGCCACAGGCCATCTGCTGCCGCACCCGCCAGCAGCTGCTGCTGCTGCTGCTGCTGTGCCAGCTTCGCTGCGGCCGCTCCCTGAGCTGCGCCAGCCCCAGCTGACAAGTCGACACGCCGGCTGACCTCAGCAAGCAACGCCTGCAGCAGCTGCTCCATGAACGCCTCTGATGACAACACACCCTGCACACTGCTGCTGCTGCTGCTGCTGGTTCCAACAGCCAGCCCCAGCTGCAGCAGTGCTGGCAGCTCGCTGCTTGCTGCCTTCGGTACTGCTGCAAGCACTGCTGCCTGTAGCTGCCGTTGGAATATTGCGTCTGGTTGGTGGCCGAGCTGCTGCAGCGCTGCCCAGGCGGCTGCCATCTCACGTGCTCTCAGCTGCTGAAGACCAAGTCCAAGGTTGCCGGCCAAGCCCTCCAGGAAGTCTGCCGACAGCTTCGGCACCGGCCGCAACCTTGGAATCGCTGCCAGCAGCGCTGCTAGGTCGCCCGCAAGGCTCCCTGCTGCTGAGGTTGCTGCTGCGCTGCGGCCCTGGCCCGCACTGCTGCTGCTGCTGGGCTCGGCTGCGACTGCTGCATCAATCCTTGCATTGACCAGAGGCCACAGCCGCTGCATCCACAGCGGGCTGACGTCTGCCTGCAGCTCAGCCAGAGACTTCACCATGACCACCAGCTGACCCAGCGGAAGCTCTCGCAAAGCTCTGTTACTATGTGACGCAAACAATAGGTCATCAATCAGGGACTGCGGGGCGGCTGTGCCTGCTCCATCCGAACTGCTGCTGCTGCTGCCGCCATTGCTGGCACCGCTGCTAAATCCAGAGCTCCACTGATCTGCAAACTCTGCTGGATCCTCGAACTCGTCGTCATCTCCTGCATACCCATCCTCATCCAGCAGCTGCTGCTGGCCGTCGCCAGCCGCGCCCTGCTGCTGCTGCTGCTGCTGCCGCCAGCGCGCCAGTGTGAACAGCGCCAGAGGGAACTCCTCCCCTGCCAGCGTCTTGGCCGCGCCCTGCAGGCCGCGCAGGTAGCACTTCTGCCAGCTGTTGGAGGGGCGGTGGCTGTGCCGCGCAAACGCGTAGCCGGCGTACACCAGGGCCTCCGGCTGCATCGCTTCGAGGTGCTGCTTGGAGACCTGCGGGCAGAGGGCAGGCGGCAAGCAGCAGCAGCAGCAGCAGCAGCAGCAGCAGGTTGCATGAGGGGACAGCGGGAGCAGCGGAGCAGGGAGCAGACACTGCCAGCCGCAGCTTGGACTCTACACGTCCGCGTGTGCTTGCCAGCTGTGTCTGGCGATGTCACGTCGTCCCGCGGAGTCACAACATGCGCCCGCTGCACACACTGCTGCAGCCCTGTGCACGACCATCCACGCACCGACCCACCCTCAGCCGCTGTGCATGGTCACATACGCAGCCTGCTGCCACTGCAGCGGCTCCTGCAGCATGTGCAACAAAGCTCCCTGGCTTGTTCAGCTCAGACTGCAGCACGCCATCGCGCCACTTCTGCAGTAGCAGTGCCACTCCAAAGAACACCGCTGCGCAGCACTGCAGCGTGCCCTGCTGGGGGGCTGCGGCTGGCGGGCGCACCTGTGCGTACAGCGCCAGCCACTCTGCGCTGACGTCGCCGGGCGCCACCAGCCGCGACATGACGAACCCGGCATCCGCAATGCTCTTGGCACTCAGGTAGTGCATGACCTTGACGCTGCGCCGCTCCAGCAGCGCGCCAAACTTCATGCTGCTGCTGCTGCTGCTCGCGCCTGGCTGTGCGTTCACCGCGCCGTCTGCTGCCCGCTGCTGCTGCTGACGCGTGAGGGTTCTTGGTGGCTTGAACCCCAAGAGGGATAAGCCAGCGCAGACATGGAACACCTCCTCTGCGGTGAGTTTGGGCAGGCGCGTGATGACGGCTGCGCCGAAGCCCCCGACGGCGCGTGCACGCGCAGCCGCTGCTGCAGGTGTCTGCAGGGCTTTGGTGGGGTCTGGCAGCAGAGCCAGGGCCCACACAATGTTGATGAGCAGCTTGTTGTTGACCCTGCGGGCACCAACAGGCAGCAGTCACCATGACCAACAGCCCACAGTCAGCAGCAGCAGCTGCAGGGTTGACCATCTACCAGCATCAGCATACAACACCACTGAGGCATACCTCACCACGTCAGCTGCCGCCTCAGGCTTGGTGAGATGAGAGTCTGTGCGCCTCGTTTTGCCTGTGCTGGTTGTTGGTGCGCCTCAATCATGACAGTCTGTCCGCACGCACACGCTGCTGCAGCCCTGGGGGCGCCCAGCAGCTTGCCACCTGGCAAGCTTCCACCGACTGTGCCTCAAGGAAACCCCTGCAGCTGCACCTCGACGCAACAGGATACCTGTGCCAGTTGAACCCGGTGGCGTGCGCAGGAAAGCTGCTGCTGCTGCTGCTGCTGCTGTGGGCGCACCTTGTGATGTTGTCCAGCAGCACCTCACAAATGCCGCTGAGGCCAACCGCCAGCTGCTTCGCCTCCTGCGGTGACAGCGGACCAGCAGCGGCAGCACCGCTGCCTGCGCCAGCAACTGGCAACAGCTGCTGCAGTGATACCAGCATGTCCCCAACCAGTCCGATGTTCCTGCAAGCACGACACGGCACAGAGCAGGCAGCGCAGGCGGCCAGTTTAGATGCAGGCACAGCCGCAGCTGCCTGCCCTGGTGTGGCACGCGCACGCACACACAGATCGCAGGCCCAGATGCTGCTGAGCTAGCGGTATGCCTGGCACGCCACACACAACAATCGCCATCCTGCGTACAGAACTGTAGTCGAACGCGGCAGCTTCCCGGCCTTCTGTGAAGACACGCACAGTCGCCACACACGCACACACGCACGAGCAACACTCGCCACGTGGCCAAGCTGACATCAGCTGCCGCCTGCTGGCAGCTGCACGGGTGGGCAGGCCAGCTGCACGGGTGGGCAGGCCAGCTGCGCGGCACTCACCTGTCCGTGTTGCCGCCCAGCTCCACAAACAGGCGCAGCACCGTCTGCCAGTCTGGCGCGTCAGCCAGGCGGCGCGGCTTGTCGTCGATGCGGTCGGCGAAGTCGCCGGGCTTCAGCTTGGTCTGGATGTCCTGCTGGTACTGCAGACACCCCGCGGACCCCACGCAGGCGGACACAAAGGCCATCGGGGTATGTTGCGATGGGCACAGGTTGGCGTGTGAGTCTGGTTGGCACGCAGTGGCATGGTCATCACGCTTTGCAGCTGCAAGGAGGGTAGGGCCACTGCCATACTTGCAGGCCAGCATAGTCGCAGTAGAGTGCAATCAGGTGTTTGGGTGTGACACCTGTGGGTTGACTGCTATGCACTGTGTGTGTGCAAGGAAGCACTTGCTGGAGGTGCAGCACAGTACGCCGCCACAAATTGGCGTCAAGGTGCATCAAGGCAGATGACACCGTGACAGGCACTGCCGTACAACAGCAGAGAAACAGGCGGAGGAACGCAACTATTAAGGGGGCAGCACCAGCAAACTTTTCAGGCAGCCAGGCTGAAGCTGCTGCTGCTGCTGCTGCTGGCACCGCCAACAAGCCCATGCAAACAGCCTGCAAGGTGGCTGACACGGGCTATCTGACACGCTTACAGCAAAGGATGTATCTCTGGTGGCATGCGGTACATTGTCTGGCTTTTTGGTGTGGCCTCTAGAGCGACATCTCCGGAACAGCAGCAGGCCTGCTGCTGCTTGACGGTGTGCTGCCACCTGCAAGACCCCGCAACTAAGCGGTCCTGTGGAATGTAGCATGACTAAACCAATGTAATTTGGGAGTCGCACCAGATGCTATGTTGCCGAGGCGAAAAGCAAGGGACGCCAGCGAACTGACGGCAATCAAATAATGAGACCTGGACTATCATGAACAACTACTTCATTGATAGCAAATCTATTTTCCAGTTCACAAGCTTTCTGCTCGGACAAGGTCTGCACACGGGCCGTCAAGACCGGCGTGACAGCCGATGGTGCGAATTGCTGTCTGCTGCTCAGCAATGGAGAGCATAGAGCTATTTAGACAAGACAATCGTCGCATTCAGGCGTCTCAAATACATTACCACGCTGCAAACCGAAGCACAACATCCTGGAGGTATCGCCCCCTATCATTATATAATATCATGGCATGATGGGTCAGTCAAAGCACTGTGATCATGGCGTGGTCCTGTTTTGCAGTCAGCATGGCGTGCAGCATGGACTAAAGCAGAAAGTTGCTAGCTAAGAATCTGCTACACATAACCTGTGAGCAACTGGGCGGCTGTTACAGCAAGCCTCAATATTGCATGCATGCCTTCGGATGGTGCAGCATGAACTACAGCCGCTACTTACACTTCACTGAGCAGGATTGGAAAAAGACATGTACGTTCACTACAATGACACTTCTGCCAGACTGCCTAGTAAGCGTTGTATGGAACGCTGTACAGAGGTTGCAGGAAAGCACACCATGTGAGAGGACACGGCACTAGCATGCAGTACACTGGCAGCCCACCCCCCCCCCCCGCAGAAGCAGCGCCCGCATGGCTACAATGGGACTCCCTTCACCATGGCTGACATGACTTGCATCATCATGCTCTGCTTCTTGTAAGTCAGTCAGTGTTACCACAACCACCACCATACTGCTGGTCAGCTCAAAACACCACTGACCAGCGACCACCAGCACACATGCCCAGGAGCCGATAAATCCGTTCTTTTACATGCCCTGCAAGAACAGTCCACCTGGGCATGCACACACGCTTTAAAATCTGCTGCACGTGGTGGTATCATGCTGTGCTGCTGTTCATCATCCTCGCTTGGTGCTCTGACCACTTGACCACTTGAGGCAGCATGCAGTATGGCGGCCTCATCATCATCATCATGCAGTATGGCGGCCTGAACTCGCATGCCATGCACACCTCACATTCATCACTTTGGCAGTGGCACCACAATGCATGCCATGCTGGCCCCAGCACTGCTCAGAAAGTGTGTCACATGCACAAACTTAAAATCCCATTGTACAAGTGTCATTGTTCCCGGATGGCCAAACAGCAGCCAGAACAGCAGCCAGCGGCATGGATTGATGAGAGGTGAGGACGTGGCAGCGAGCAGCAAAGACAGCCGACACCAAACAAAACACACGGCTCTGCCGGCCGCAACCAATGTGGCTGGCCGCAAACATGCCGCAACACAAGCGATCAGGAATGCTCTTTGTTCATAATCTGCCACTCTGCCAGGAGCTGGAAGCAGGACTGTCCACGCCAAGCAGACAGCAAGACAAAAAAACCTCTCCCTTTGATGCCCTGACACCTGAACTCCACGCACAGTGCCACCCTGGTCATGCTACTACTGCGCATGTCTAGTACATTACGCAATCACAAACGAGCTGCAAGAGGTTGAACATACATTGAACAGGAGCAGCCAGAACCCGCCGCACTGCAACGGTGGGCCACACAAGACAGACCCTAGAAGCAAATCAATCGTGAAGAGTACCAAGCGGCAAGCGAGCTTGCGATACCATACCCCTCGATACCCCATCGCCACACATGCAGGCGTGCATGCAGACACACGCGCCATGCTGCCCTGTCAGCCATGTGTCGCAGCGCCACAGTTTGTTTTGCTGGCCATGGGGCAGCTGCTGTGCCCCTGGCGCTGGCGGGCGAGTGTGGCAGAGTGAGGCATCCGACTCGGGACAGCAGTGCAACCCACCCCACCCCAACCAAAGCTATAGACAGCACAGGCGCCAGCACCAGACGAGAGCGCTGACGGTGCAGAGGTGAGCAAACCTCATTATGCCTTCTGCATAACTTTGATTATGTGAAATGCCAAGGTTCCAAGCACCGCTGCACACAACAGCAGGCTAGGTTTTGTTGTTTGCAATCAGGGCGTCATGCACAGTGCAGTGCAGGCTCTGGCTGCGCTGCTGTGGCAGCCAATCAGCCAGGCACTGCAGCGCTTTAGGCTCGCTCACATGTGCGTTGGAGCACATCCACCACGGCACAGCAAGGCGCAGACGAGGACGTGTACTGCACGACTCAAAAAGGACAGGCCCAACACAGCAGGCACAGACACAGCACTCCTCCCAGCATACAGCTGAACCCAAATAGACTGACACAGGTTGTGTGCGTCAAGAGCCAACCACCCACCAGCACCCCCCCACCCCAGTGCTGCTGTCGCGCAGCCTGCCCCAATGCATGGCAGGCCGCTGGCCGCCATGGCAGGCGCAGCACAATGGCACAGATGTCTGTCCCCAATCCCCGTGCTTCTTCACAAGCCCCACCGACGCAAAACGCGCTTGTTGGGGACAGCCCTCAAAACGGGCGCCTGGCAAGCACCGCATCCTCGTCAGCAACCGCAACCATGACAGCCAAACACATAATGCACCTGCTGCACGGCCACGCCCCAGTGAGCACTACAGATGCGAGTGCGAAGCCAGCAGGATGGCATACAAGACGGCACTCCTGTAAGACGCCCCATCTGCCTGACCAGCAGTGTAACCCAATTGCATGTAATGCCACTGGGGGGGGGCAGGTGTGCCAAGCGCAGGCAGCTGCCGGTGTGAGCAGGCACAGACGGCATACCAAAGGCTGAGCTGCATGCCAGCTGCCAAGATCAGTACGTAATGCTTCTGACCGTCTTGGGGAAAATGAAGCAACACTAGGGACAGCAAGTACGCAGTGTTGGGTGCAAGCCAGCAGTCCACCTGCTTAACCGCTCGGTCGACAGCTGAGGCACGCATAACCACTAAACACCATACAGTCAACCACAGGGAAACCACACGCGGACTAGACATAATGCTACGCAGCAACTTAAAGGTTGCTGTCTACCGCCTGCCAGCTCTGATGCGACACACCACAATGTGCGACAGCCATCAGCACAGGCTGCACACAACACAAAGAAAACTATTCTTGGCACGCCTTGTCTCAAGCCGTAACCCACTCGTAAGCAGTACCAATGCGCGCACATATCTGGGATGCTGCCGCTGCTGCTGTACATGAAGCCCTGTGGGGCTGCAGCATCCAGACAAAGGGGGCTACACAACAAAACAAACCACAAACAGTAGGAGGCTGGTGGGGCAGTGCTGTTGACCCAAATACTCACTCCCGGGCCCCATGAAGTAGCAGCAGCACAACATGCAGCGAGAGTCCCAACAGCGCTTGGCGTGCACTCTTGAAAAAGACAAGGCAGGGAGCAGGCGATGGCTGCACGTGCCAAGCCCATAACGCCTGAAACAAAGCTGCTGCAACAGCTCAGGCATCGCAGTGCCCTCAGCTGTAGCCTATCTGTTGGCTGTGTACAAAAATTGGTGCATGCGCCTACGTACAACAGCACTGTATACATGCTGCTGCAGCTGGTGTTATGCCGAAGGGGGCCACCCCATGCAACTCAGCCAGGCAGCCATGACACTAGCCCATGCACGCTGAGGTTATACCCAAAGCACACAGGCCTCAAAGCCCATCTGGTAAACAAAAAAAGTCAAGAATCGCATCGCATGGCATCACCACATCTTCCTCTCGCGCCTGGGCAAAAGCTCCCCATGCTGCTGCCGGCCACGCATGCGCATACACTGCCGCGGCCGTTGATAGCTGTAGACTAGGCATGTGGTGCGGGTGCTGACCTGGCCAGCTGCATGCAAGTTGTATGCGCTGCCCCGCCAAACACAGCACACATGCGCATGGGTCAACTGCGCAGCAGGAAATTTTCCTGCAGCCCCCACGACCAACGAGCAGTGCAAAGTTTCCCCGGTCCAATCAAGCACTGCGTGGACCACCATGCATATACCTTCCCCGCTTGCAATTGATGCAGCAAACGCTGCTCCCGTCCCTCCCTCCTGTCAACAACACGCAGCGCGCCCGCATGGACCCCCATGGTGCTCCTCAGAGCCAGTCCCTGCTGTGCGCCCAGCAGGAGAATGAGCACCCCCAAGGCGTGCCGCCATGCCAGCCAAACAACTCGACCCGCTCTCTGCTGGCAAAGCATATCAGATCCCGTTCGAGCAACAAGTGCTGTAGCAAGTAACAAACGACCGAACCCATAAGCCCCCATCGCACACTGCAGGCTGCCAGCATTTGCCTGCAGCAAAGGGCCCCGACAGGCGGCTGCGCTGGGAGACAGCCGGCGTGAGCCAACCCACATTGTTGCGTGCTGCCCGGTAAGTGCCAAAGTAAGCAACTGCGGCAGCCGATGAAGCCTACGTGCAACATGTTGCTGACACATGAACAGCAAAGATGCTGGCAATTGCTGACACAGCAAGGTGCATGCTGGCACGAGAACCAGCAACAGCAGAAACAGACAAGGCAAGACAGCAAGACAGAAGCTACCCAACAGACAGACAGACGCTACATGCTAGGCCCCTACAGCAGGCACAGGTAATTCCAAGCTGCATCAGCCCTCAACTGCAAGCCCTCAACACCAGACAGCGCACCGAACAAACATGTCAATTGCTGGATCATGGTGTATCATCAGACAGTGCAGTTGACATACCAGCAGCCCCTGCACGCTTCAAGTTCTGCCTTCCACAGCACAGCACACAAGTTGCACACACAAGTGATGCAAGAGTGACGTAACTTCTGCTGCCGCTATCAGCTCCCACGCAACACATCAGTGCTCGGTGTTCTCAACTAGCAGAGCTGTGACAACAGCACACACACACACACATATGCCTGCAGCCTCAGCTTGAGCCGGCGGGTGCTGCAGTGTCACGCCACCGCAGCAACACGAACTTCACAGCACGGCGACGCACCGGACAGCTGAAAGGGCAGCGGCATCCCACAATACGCCTCAAGCTTCAGCTTTCCCCCCACCAACACCTCAAAGCACGAGCCATCTGCTCAGCACGTGCACAAGAGCACACCGCGTGCTTCACCGCATACGCAGGAGCGCGCTGCTGCTGGGTGGCAGGCGCAGCCATCCACTTGTGGGCAGCCCACCACCACCGCAGCACTGCCTGGGTGCCAGCGCATGCCTTCGCACCCACAAACCCTCCACCGCAGCCTGTGACATCGCCGCTCACAAGCGCGCACTCACAGCTGCAGCATCTGCAGCAGTTCCAGCTGCTGCTGCAGGGAGGCAGCAGATACCTCGGCATCCAGGGACGAGCACTGCTGCTGCCCTGACGTAGCCAGCCTGGCGAGTGCCAGCTGCTCCTGGGCCTGCAGCCCTGACAAGTCAGCAGCCTCCTGGCTGAACTGCCCCAGCAACTGCTGCCATGCAGCCGAATCGCGCTGCAGCTGCAGCATCTGCATTGCCTGCATCGCCTGTTGCTGAGACGCCGCCTTGCCTGCTGCAGCTGCCGCTGCCATCTGCGCCGCTATCTGGTTGGTCTGCATCGCCTGCTGCAGCTGCTGCTGGATCAGGTTCATGTCATGGGCATGCCCGCTGCCGCTGCCGCTGCTGGCGTTGCCGCCGCTGCCGGGCCTGTGCGGGCCAACTGGGGGCAGACCAGCTGCAGCACCTGCAGCTTTGGGGCTGGCGAATGCAGCGGGTGGTGAGCCTCCAGAGCCTGCCCTGAGCATCAGGCCGGCCTGCAGCTGGGCCTGAGCAGCAGCACGGTCCGGCATCAGGCCCTGGCTGGCCATGGCTGCGGCCGCTGCTGACATTGCATTGCTGTTGGGCAGCCTGCCAAGCAGCAGTTGCTGCTGCAACTGCACCAGCATAGCCTGCTGTGCTGTGAGTGCTGCCGCTGCATCAGCTGGCAGGCCTGGGCTGGGCAGGCTGCTGCCGCTGCTGATGGTGCTGCCGCTGCTGACGTTGCTGCCATCCCGGCGCGGCGCGGCGTGTGCAGCTGCCTGCTGCTGCTGCCAGTGCTGCAACACATCGTTGCAATCACTGTTGTCGAAGCTGTGGCGCTGCACGCTGGATGCTGCCACCTCCATGCTCATCCTGCGAGCTATCTCCATGCTGGCAGCGCGCTGCTGCAGCTCGGCAGCAGCCACCGGTCTGGACCCAAAGTCCAGGGAAGGGCGGTGGCCGAGGTCCAGTGCGGTGCGCCTGCCGACAGCCACGCCCGTCATCTGCTGCTGCTGTTGCTGGCAGAAGCTCTGTCGAGCTGCGGCGGTGCCTGCAGCATACTCGGCAGATGGCCGGCCGTAGCAGCTGAAAGTAGACTCGGTGGATGGTCTGCTGTAGCTGCTGCTGCAGCGGTCCAAGCTGGACCTGCAGCTCTGTTCGCCTGAGGTGCGTGTCGAGCTGGCCAGTTCGCACGACGAGCGTGGGTGGTAGTAGCAGGAGTCCATGGAGGCACGGCTGCTGGAGCGTGTCAACTCAAAAGATGGTGCCAGTGCCATGCCACCAGCTGCTGCTGCTGCTGCAGCCGCAAGCAGGGCTTGCTGCTGCTGCTGCTGCACAAGCGCTGCTGCTGGTACTGCAGCAAGGTCGAGCGACGGGCTCCTGCTGCTGGCAGCAACGGACAGGTTACCAGAGCTGCCAACTGGTGGCAGTGCCACTGCTGCTGGGCCAGCAGCCTCTGAGAAGCAGTCAGCTGCTGCCACCAGGTTGCAGAGCAGCTGCTGTTGGCGGATGTTCTTGGGGGTGGCTGCAAAGGGATTCTTTGCTGCGCTGTTGCCGCTGCTGCTGCTGCTTCCGGCAGCAGCATCACCGGGACCTGCACCAACCTCTGGCTGCTGTTGCTGCTTTTGTAACTGCTTACCACCTGTTGAGCCATGCTTTGGCTCTGACTGTAGCTGTACTGCACTGCCCCTGCGCTTGCGGTGAGGCTTGCTCATTATTGCTGGGTTGGCAAGGGCTGAGCCGTCCAGGATGCAGGCTGGTATGAACACGCCTGTGCCGTTGCTGGTGCATGGTGTTTCTGCAGCTGCTGAGTCGCTATTGGGCGACATGCTTGCTGTGCTTGACTGTTTGTTAGACCTTCTGTCGGATCCCAGGCAACTGCAGTTGAAGTCAATCCCAATGAAGCCAAGCTGAAAGTGCTGGTACTAGGAGCACGAACTGACGTACATTAAAGTGACAGCTACTCGGTTACTGCACCTCGCAAGACATCGCCTTCCATAGGCTGATGGCAGTGCGAAGGAGGCCTGGATTGCTGACGAAGACGAGTCTGCAACCGGAGCAGCAGAGCGGACACGTTTGCAGCAGCACAAAACAGGAACAATCAACAAAGTAGTGGCAGAAAGGTCAAGTGAACAGGGTCGGCGCTGCAAGAGAACTGTGCGTGACTCCAAGCGAGCTGCCCTGCGCCCGACCGCTGCGAGGTCCACAAACAGGCCAAGCTGATGCTTATACCAAGCTATAGCTACTGACTAGCATAGTTGCAACGCAGAGGGTTAACGCTGAATAGGAAGCAGGCTTGCGTGCGCTCTGAAGCTGCACACCAGCACTTACATTTCGTAAGGTCACAGAGCCTCAATCACAGTCCCAAAGACTGGCACATCACGCGGTGGCGTGGAACCAGGGAGAAAAGCCTGTCTGCCGGACACAGAGGTTGCTGTTGGTGGCGAATTGCAGCTATCGGGAAGCTTCTGATGGTTATTGGCATCACGGTACTGCGTTAGAAGTCCAGCGTAGCCTCTAGGCCGGGATTCTTGTGCCACTTGCGCTTCTGATTTTGCTTGTGACATATCACAAGTTGTTACAAGCACTCATGGTGGAGATTTTGATTAGCTGTCATGATTGAGAAGTTTTGGTGCATGTTTTGTATATATGTGATGTGAACGCGTCGTACAGACAGGCGGCAGATCTGTCAGCTCTTCGCTTGTTCAACACATATCTGGTCCGCACTTCACTCTGTCTTTTCGCCACAAAGAACAACGCCTCACAACCTTACTAAAGCAATACAGAACGTGCTGTGGCCATGGTGTGTGCCTGCTGCTGGCAGTACATTGTACCGAGGTACTGCTGCAGCTTGTCAATCACAGTGTAGACGGCCCCAAGTAGCCAACGCTGTGACACCCAGTTGAGCGGCTGTGATCAGGCAGCTCTGACTCAGAGCGGTCTGGTGCCAGTGTGAACTGGTTAGGCACTTGCAGCCTCAACACGGCATCACAGTGCGCAGCCCCCAGTGATGCACATGTGGAGTTCTGCAGCCTGGAGCGGTGTGCAACACAGCTTACGCTCAGGTCTGCTCGATGATTGCTTGGCAGTCTGACCAGTGGCGTCATGCGTCACACCAGGGTTACAGCACCAGCCTGGGGCGCGTCTGTCTGTGTGCAAGCTGGACATATGCAGGGCAAGAAGTTCAAAGATGGGCTACAGGTCAAGCAGCGGGGGTGATGTTAGTGACCTACTCTGCTGTTTATGCTGCGTGTGACGTGCATTCCATGCAGCCCATCAACTGGTGCAGCCAAGAGTCCAGCGGCTGCACCAGCACAGCTGGTGCCTGGCAGCCTGCCAAGGCACCATGGGTGCACCAACCGACAAGCCCTCAGCGGCACAAGGCGTCAGGCTGTGCTGCAGTGCAGCAGGCTGCCAGAAATCCAGACGTGGCAGCTGTCCTTGGCGCTGAACAGCCCCAGCAGACTGCCTGCATGCAGCACCTGCTGCGCCTGCTCATCCTTCTGAGGGCACGCCGACACCTCGGCCTTAATCAGTACAGCGCCCTGGCAACAGCACCATCAGCAGCTTGGCACAGGAGCCATGCAGTGCTGTGCACGACCGCTGGCTCCCAGTGCGGGTGACGGTTACAACACTCCTAGTCACGCATCCCTTGAAGCTGCTACACTAACTATGGTTGGCACTCTGGGGTGATGTTCAACCCGCACATACGTAGTACACACCACGTGCCCGGCTCCTTCGCACAGCAGAACGCTGTACAGCCGTGTCTGACGTGAGGTGGCAGTACTGAGCCGCACCCAACCCTTGCATCCTGCACGTCCAACCTCTCCCCAACTGATGTCTTGTGATGCCGTGTGGCTGCTTGAACCCTGCAGGATGAAACCTGGCAGTGTCGCTGTCAGGCACACGCACCCGCGCTTGACCAGGGCCAGCAGCACGTCGGTGCCGAGGCAGCACTACCAATCGGCAGGCGGCTTGAGCCATGCAGAAGCAGCGCTGGCTGCAGCAGAGGCAGCATTAGATGACAGCATTTAGCACCTTGGCACTGTGAAGGGGATGCAGTGCAGCAGTAGGTGGCGCACCTGCATCAGCAGGTCGAACTGTGGGCTCCAGGACCCTGGTGCTCAAGCATGAAGTACCACACTGTCCACTATTGTCAACTGGCAATGTTTGCCCCTGCATGATCAGGCAATGCTGCAAGAGATTGCAATCCTTGTAGCCAACATCAGGCGACCAAGCAGGTGGCCGGTGAAGCGCCGACATGTGTGCGCACACATGCGTGTCTTATTACAGAGGCTTGTTACGGCGTTGCAGCGCATCCAGCATCCCTGACATCAGAAGTAGCGTCAATTTGAACATACATGGCCAACAGCCTTGACCACAGCCCTTCTGGGACTGCAGCCGCAAGTCGCTTCCTGCATTGTGGGACGTGCGTTCGGTCTGACATGTCTGGACGCATCTGTAGGTGCTGGCATGTGCTGAACAAGTGCTGTAGCTGGGTCACCAAAATCTTGTCTGCTGTGAGGGTCCACCATGCACGCGGCAAAGCTCACCCGCCTTGCTGTTGTACATTTGTGTGTCTAGAGCAGCCTGTTTTGACACACTGCTGTTCAACGCTTATTTTTAACGGTGCTCAGCCACGTATTCAAGGACGCAACACTGTATGCACCGTGAATGTTGCTTCTGCTTTGTGGTGGCAGCACGGTCTTGCCTGAACAGCAAAGACCTGCACACCGTGTTTTGTTATGGCGCTAATTCACTTTATCAGGGCTGTGATAGCTCCTTAATGGCTTTGACCACAGCGCAGACTACTGCATCATTTGCATCTCTATTTTTAGCTCCAGCAGTGACAAAATTGAATTCGTGTTACCCGCTAGGAAGCATTATGGCTGCTATTGCAGCGGGATTGCTACTCAACATAGGGCAGCTACGCCAGGTGGCATGTCACGTTGTGTATCAAACATACCACTGCTTGGTGCTGCTGGCAGCTGTGGTGGAGTCGGTCTGGTCCAGTTTCAAGGTAATTACCTTGACTTTGTCCATTATGAAGTTGTCTGCCTAACTCTTAGAAGGTCAAGTTGGTTTTGTGTTTGCTGTATCTTGACCCAACCTTAAACCATGTGTTAAACTCACCAGGTACACTTGACCTAAAACTTCAAGCCTGGCAAGTTGTTCAGATGCGGATAACGTCGTCATTGCAAGTTTTGAGCAGGCTGCTGATGCCTGACTGCTGTTCATCATCTTGCAGACCTGAGGTCTGGCTGCTGCATGTGCTGCCAAATTATTGCTCAGGTGCTGAATGTGAGCTAGCCGGGCCAGTGGATTGAGGTGTCTGCAGGTCAAAATCAATGAAATCATGGGTATGGCCACTTGCATGTGCAGTCAAACGCCGTGCCGTCATCCTGCGCTCGTTGCCCAGTGCTTTCTTCATGTGATTGGTGATCAATCAGCAGGCAGCATCAGCCAGGACCCTCATTCCTTGACATTTGGTGCAATTCAAACGGTGTTCAGATACTGCTGACAGCCCATGCTGGGTTGGGTGATACGTAAATGAGCTGCTACTTCTGGTGTGTGACGCACAACGTTGTGCTGCTGCTCCTTGCAAGGCTTTTTCCTGTGTGGTTTGATAGTTATACTTTATGATGACGCCGCCGGCAAGCTGGTGTTGTTGCACTTAAGCCAGCAGCGGCCTAGGATTGCTGGTGGCTGCGTGTGAGGTTGCAGAGCGCTCTGCGGCTAGCCGCTGCAACGGCGCTGCATGCTCAGCAATTGGGCTGCGCTGCCGGCGGCTCATGCATGAGCGCCTCTCATATGAGGGTGTGGTTATACACCAGGCAGCTTGCTGGCGGTGCCCCGAGGTGATCAGTTAATGGTGAGCAGTGGGTGTATCTGTGAAGACTTGCCAGGAAGACGAAGGGGCTGAGGTAGTGACAAACATCTTCATGCAGCAAGCTGGTGAGGGCACAGCAGCCTGCAGCGGCGCTGTGGTGCTGTGGCGGTGACACCGTGGCACAAGTATGTGCAGAGCCTGCTGTGCAAGTATGGTGTGAATGTTGTGACCGCGGAAGGCAGAGCCAGTGCGTGCAAGAGCCATGTCAACAAGCAGATCAGGACACTACATGCTGAAAGGATTGCATGTGAAACGTTGGAACACTCCACTCTGAGTCGGTATGTGGCTCATGTGCATACCACTCATGTTGAGGCTATGGATTCCAGGAGGCCTAGGCCGTGCTTGCGTTCAGTGGCAATACCACGTGGTATTGAATTGCTATTGCGTGTTCGTATGGGTTGTCTGTGTGTACATGAGCGTACTAGTCAGTTTGGGGAGCTAACTTCACTTCAGGATGTCCTTGTTGTGGTGCAGAAGTTGAGTCTTTGTCACACTTGGTGTTTGATTGCCCTGCTACTTCTGCTCAGAGGGATAGTATGTTTGCTGAGATCAGATCTATGCTAGGTTGCGCTGAAAAGTTGCGCAGCGTTTTGTCCATGGCTGATTCGTCAATCAAGGTGTTGCGTTCTGTATCTGATGATATTTGGGGCAGTTCTGGAAGATGTCGGATGGTGTCACCGTATATTGCTGCTTTTCTTGTCAAGTCTTGGGATGTGCGCAATGCATGCAAACATCCCAAGACATTCTGGAGCAGTGCTCCCTCCTCTTTCCGCCCCGGTGGGGCGCGGGGCCGATGGCGCTGATGCTATGGCTTGAAAGGGCAATATGATGATGATGATGATGATGATGATGATGATGATGAAGCAGCCTGCAGCTCAATGTTCCGCTGGTTTGCCTCATGCATTGTGTCATGCTGGTCCAAGTACTGCTGGTGCCTTTGCCCTGATTTGCTGGTTGTTTGATGTGTGCAAAGGCAAAGCATGTAAGGCAAAGCATTTGGGCAGCTGAGGTGTGAAAGGCTGCATGTGCAACAGAACCCTGTGCATCACAGCCTGTTGGAGTGCTCCCTAGGGTAATCACGGTATCCATCAGGTTTTCATCAGATAATCGCAGTATCCCGCGGGATAAAACACCCCTGGCGTTGGTAGGGGCTGCTGCTTGATACAGGCTGTGCTGGCTGTTGAAAACCTTGTCATAAGGTGGGTTGTTACCTAGTGTGATGAAAGGCAACGATGCGTAAAAGCATGCAAAAGTGCAATGCAAGGCCACCACCGGATGATAAGGATTTCTGGTAGTAGGATGGTTGAAGTGTAGCACCAGAAGTCCGACACAACGCACCTGAAGAGAAGCATGTGAGGGCGATGGGAGCATTCAGCATACACAAAAGGGGCGTGAGCAACTTCGGAAAAGGTGGTGGCAGCTGCTAATGACCAGTGGGCGCGTATAAAACTGGCGCTCCGGAACTGCCTTGTCACCTTGTCACCAGGTCACTGACCTTGTGACATGTGACACCCGCCATGCTGTCTTGTACTTGCAGAACAGGGGCAGCAGGCATGCTGCGGGATGCAGGATTGGCCAGTATTGCATGCAAATCCACGCGTGCCTTGTGCACTGCTGACTCTGCTTGTCACGAAGATCGCATCTGTGTGGCCCACCAGTGCTGGTCAGATCCAGTGAGGTCACCACCACGTAGACGGCCACTGTCAAACACCGCTGCAATACTTTCATACCTGTTTAGTTCTAACTAGAACTTGCGACGACATCACGGTTCGCTTTGCGAACTTGCGTAGGTCTTGATACCTTTCTCGGCCATACGCCTGAGTCGTGGAATGCAACGCTGCGCCTAAGAAGGGTGAGAAGCATCCAGACAATGCAACTTAACCTTGTTTTACACTTTGGCTGAAGCTGTCAGCAGGAAGGAAGCAGCGTCAGCAGCGCAGGACAGCAGCAGCACGGCACAGGTGCAGCATGGACAGCAGCAACAGTGGCCTGCCGCATGTATCACCGTTGCACTTCCAGCAAGAAAGTGAAGTTTCCACGTTTTGTTATATGAAGAACAGCACCTCCATGCATCTGTTTTTGTTTTGTTGTCTTTGTTTGCACACGCAGGTGCTGAGGCGCACAGTGCAGTGAAGAGCAGCAGCCGTTATGCAGACCTGCGGACATGCCAGTATCAACTGTAAGGGGCTGTATTCGTCTGTGCCAGGGCAGCAACGCAGCAGCTGTCATATTAGACTGCGCAGGACTCTCGGCGTCGCAGCAGCCGTACCAGCCACATATCATGCACTGCCTGCTGCCAGCTACAAGTGCTCAGCGTATACGAAACCTGCCGCTGCGCAGCGACGCTTTTCTGCAAGCAGACATGCGCTCAACAAGCGCAGGGCTGCCCTCCTGCAAGCGCGGGCAACTCGCCAGCAGTACGGCAGTGCGGCAGCACCCACAGCCTTGACTGGGGATCTCAGGGCAGCAGCAGCAGCAGCGGCAGCAGCAGAGGCTGCAGCAGCGGGCCCTGGGCCTCCTCCGACAGCTGCGGCGGCGGCGTCCGCTGCTGCTGTGGCGTACAGTGCAACTGACACCGCAGACACGTGGAATAGGCGGCCTGTGCCTGTGCTGGCGCGCCTGTGCGAGATCAGCATTGCGTTTGGCTGGTGGGTGGCAGATGCACAGGCCGCGCTGCCCTGCAGCTGGAGCGCTGCCGGCTCTGGGGTGCAGTGCAGAACTGGTGCCTGATCATGCAATCATTGGTGTGTGGTGGTGCTGGACCTAGTTGCGAGATGCTGTGCGAGAGCCTTGCAGGCTCAGGCGCAGGCCGGGGTCCTGCTGTTGTTATGCGCTTGCACTGCGTGACGTGGCCGGTGCAGGGCTTGCATGGCAACTGCAGGACTGCGTGCTTTGCTGCACACCAGTCTACTGCTTGCATGCTTGTACGACCGTGCACTGTGCTTTCCTCCTCATCGTGCTACCTTTCAAGCCACATTCGCAATGCCGCAGTGCTGATGCCGACATCGATGCTGGTTGTGGATGGCTGCAGGTGGTGGGTGCGCTCGCAGCTGCACAAAGATGAAAGGCGAGCAGCAGCAGACATGCGCAAGGTGAGAGCGCTGTTGATGGCGCATGCCAGGCGTGTGGTGCGGCATAGCAGGCACACCAGCAGCAGCACTAGCTGTGGTGTTGCAGCAAGTGCCTTGGAAAGCCAGCGATGTGCTCGCCTTGGAGCCTTCTGTGTACAAGATCAACCGGGTTTGTTTTAGTCACGAGTAGCACATTGTTGGGCAAAGTTGCCTGCGAGTGGCTGCACTGCACTGCATGGTCGGCGCTGGGTGGATGGCCACTGCACTGCCTCGTCTGCATGCATTGCCTGCACTGCGTGTACTGCCAGGTGCTTGTCGACCTGGGCCCTGCCTTTGTCAAGATCGGGCAGGCGCTGTCGTCCCGGCCTGATGTGCTGCCGCCGCCCTACTTGGCTGAGCTGGAGCTGCTGCAGGACAGGATCCCGCCATTCAGCGACGTGGAAGCCCTGCAGGTGCGCCGCCCTCATCCGCCCTTGCAGGTTGCAGCAATTCTGCGTCAAGCCATCGTATCTGCATGCGCTGCAGTGGATGTATGGGTGCAACATCTCCCTGCACAGCATGAAGTTCAGAGGGCTTCCCGCCACTTTTTTCAAGCTTTGCAAGGCCGTCCGCCGCTCGCTGTTTGCTGGCAGCTTGGTTGTCACCAGCACTGACAGGTCATGCTGCGGCCCCCTGGCCCCCTGCCCGTGCTGGACCCGCACATACAAACCTCCCATGCTGCTGTCGCTGCTGCTGCTGCCGCCGCTGCTGCTGCTGCTCAGGTGATTGAGGCTGAGCTGGGGGTGCCGTGGGGCACTGTGTTCTCCTCGCTGAGCGCCAGCCCAGTAGCAGCAGCCAGCCTGGGCCAGGTCTACAAGGGCACACTGGCCAGCAACGGAGCAGAGGTAGCAGTCAAGGTGGGCGCGCGGGCTGGGCGGCAGCGCAGAGTGAGCGTTGGCAGGTGTGGGTGCATCAGCGTGGGCTGCTGCCCGGGCATGATAAGGGTAGAGGTGGCATGCTGCAGCGTTGGGCGCGTGTGTAGTGGTTGGTGAGATCAGCGGGAGCGCCCAGCATGTGGTGCAAGCTGGTGTTTCTGGTACAGCTGGGCGGTCTTCTCTCTGGGTAGTTGTTGCGGTCACCTCGACTGAAGTGCTGCTTCTTTGCTCTCTTTGCCCCCCCCCCCTCAAATAACAAATGTTTTTATGATGTAAAATACACCCCGTGCAGGTGCAGCGGCCTGGCGTGGTGGAGGCCATCGGCCGCGACACCTTCATCCTGCGCAACCTGGCTGCCATTGCCCGGCGGCAGCTGAAGCTCAACACCGACCTGCCTGCGCTGGTCGATGAGTGGGCGGCAAGCCTGTTCAAGGAGCTGGACTACAGGAGGTGCGCCGCAAGCCTGGCACTGTGCTGTGTTGCAGACCCGGAGGTTTGTGACTGCACAGCACAGGGTTGGCTCCAGCTGGCTGCACATGTGTTGCTTGGTGGCGAGCGCTAGCAGTGGCGCTGGACGGGCAAGCGGCGGGCCTCTTGCAAGGCCTGCAGCACAGCGGCAGCGCCCGGGGATGCACCACCTCGCCTGAACCACAGCAGCAGGCGTGTGCCGGCAGCATCACCTTGGGATATCGCAGGGTTGGGTGCTGGGGGTGGCTCTGACGGCGAATGCGCATCCATGCAGCGACGCCGCCGCTTCCACCCAGTTTGCGCAGACATCAGTCGATGCGGCATCCCTGCATTGCCGCCCCACACCAGCACATCCAGCCGCAGTGTGCTGCCTGCTGTCTTCCGTGTCTGTGTGCTGCCTCACTTGGGCTGCAGGGAGGCCGCCAACGCCATCCGCTTCGCCGAGCTCTTCTCCTTCATGCCCGAGGTGGTGGTGCCCAACATGTACAGCCAGTTCACGACGCCGCGCGTGCTGGCCATGCAGTGGATCGAGGGCGAGCGCCTGCGCAGTGCCAGCAGCCAGGTCCTCACGGCTGCTGCAGGGGCGGCAGGCGCTGGCGTGGCCGGCAGCAGGCAGCAGCAGCAGCGCCCCCCGCAGGTGGCTGAGGACCTGCGGCTCGTGGAGATTGGCGTGCGCTGCTCGCTGGAGCAGATGCTGGAGGAGGGCTTCTACCACGCAGGTGTGGGGTGGTGTCAGGCTGATGCCCAGCGCAACGCTCAAAGGCGTGAAACGCTGAACTGCTGCCCACTGATCGCTGGGCTGTGGGCTGGAGGTTCATGCGGTGCATGCCCCATACGACTCGCTGGTTGGCATTGCAGTGCAAGCAAAGGTGTCGCCACAGCAGCTTGAGGTATATTCATCCAACTGCTGTTTACTTGCTGTGTATGATAGGACCTGTTCTGTTTTTTGTATCTAATAGCAGCACACCAATATGCTGCATGCAAAAGATTAAGCACCGCTGCGACACTGCTGTGCTGCTGCGTGCTGCTTTGGTCCCCAGACCCGCACCCAGGCAACCTCTTGAAGACCAAGGATGGAAAACTGGCTTACCTGGATTTTGGTGAGTGCTGCTGGCCTCGCTCACGGGCTGCTGCTGCAGTGGCAACCCTGTGTTTTTATATGCATGGCTGGTCCTGACACCCAAAGTAACAACCTGCATGGTGCTTCCTGCAGCCCTGATGGGCATGATGGGCCGTGCCCGCTGCTGACTTGTTCAGTGACTTCCCTGCTGCGCTCGTGCATGATGACTCATTCAAAGCCACTGCGGCGTCCACGTATGCCTGGCTGCACGCCCTGCTCTGTGCTGCGGGCAGGCATGATGGGCGAGGTGGAGCCCAACGTGCGCCAGGCGCTGATCCGCGCCACGCTCAACCTGGTCAACCGCGAGTACGAGCGCCTGGCGGAGGACTTTGTGGTGCTGGGGCTGCTGCCGCAGGGCACGGACATGAACGACGTGCTGCCGGCACTGACGGGTGAGGCGGAGCAGTGCCAGCGACAAACCCGCGCTGTTGCACGGCGGCGGCAGTGACAGGAACACACGGCCCAGCCACAATGTATTGCGCCAGACACATCATGCGCAAGCAGCAGCCCCAAGCAAGCACGCCTGCGGCTGCGACAGTGTGGCAGGGCGGCAGGGTGGCACAGCGGGCGCTAGGCTAGGACTGGCTGGTGCTGCGGCTGCTGCGCCGCAGCTGAGGCGTGGCGGGTGCGTCCTGCCAGCATATCAGTCAAGGGCTGGCATGCAGTGGGCCCAGGCGCTGCTGCAGCTGGCGAGGCAGCCCTGCTGCATGCGCCACCATGCATCAGCGCGCAGCCACTCCCAGCCAGTCGTGTGGTGCTGTGCGCCTGTGTGCCTGCAGGCGTCTTCCAGAGCGCGCTGGCCGGCGGCGTGTCCAACATCAGCTTCAGCAGCCTGTCTGCGGAGCTGGGGCGCACCATGTACCGCTACAGCTTCCGCATCCCGCCCTACTACACGCTGCTGGTGCGCTCCCTCAGCGTGCTGGAGGGCATCGCGCTGGCCAGCGACCCAAACTACAAGGTGGGCGCGCCGGCGGCTGCCGCGCCTGTGCAGCGCCCAGCAGGCTGCTGGGGTGTGTGGTGTGTGCGTGCGCTTGCGGCCGTGGTTCGCATCAAGAGCAACCTGCTGATGGATGCCTCACCAACCCACACCTGCATCCTTCCCTCTGGCCTCATGGCTTGGGTAGAATTCCAACTGCGGTGAAGGCAGACTGATGCGGGGCTGCAGGGATGTGCTGGGTGTTTCTTGCTCTTCATATGGGATGATGCAGTAGGCGCCAACACCCAGCGCATGTGTGCGCTGCTGTCGCTGGGCCCCAGGTGCTGGGAGCAGCCTACCCATGGGTCAGCAGGCGGCTGCTGACTCAGGACTCCCCCGAGCTGCATGCAACACTCAACAACCTGCTGTATGACAACGCCGGCCGCTTCCAGTTCGGCCGGCTCGAGTCGCTGCTTGAGCAGGCAGCAAAGGCTGCAGTCAGCTCGCGCAACATGGCTGCTGCAGCAGCTGCTCCTGTTCCTGCAAGCAGCGCAGCACTCAACGGCTCTGCAGAAGCTCCGGGCCCAGTAGCAGCAGCAGCAGCAGCAGGGCCTGGTGATCTCATTGGCAGCATCTGGGGTCCTGCAAGGGCAGTGGCCGGGCCGGCAGGGCAGCTGCTGGGCAGCTTCATCCCCGCCCTAGGCGGCACAGGGCTGCTGGGCAGCCTGGGCCCACAGCAGCAGCAGCAGCAGCAGCGTGTGAGTGGGCGGGGCAGTCAAGCAGCTGCAGCAGGTGGCCCGCTCGCGCTGGTGCTCAGCCCAGAGGGGCGATACATCAGGTGGGGTTTGACCTGAGCTTGTGTCTTGACTGCCGCATCTGAGAGTGTCTCCTGCATGTTGCGTCGAGCGTGCAGCCATATGCTTGCAGCTTGTGTAGCTGCTGCCATGGTTCTTGTGCTGTGTGCAGAGGCCTGTTGCAGGGTGTGCTGGCAAGGGCGTCTGGCAGGTGGACAGCCACCCCGACTGGCCTCATCACCTTCCCTTGCCTGCTGCTGTGTGGCTGCCTGTGTGTGTGTGTGGTGCAGGGGCATCCTGGAAGACGAGCTGGCCAAGGGCCTGGACGCAGCATGGCGCCTGGCGGTGGACGACACGCTGCAGGCAGCATCGCACCAGCTGGAGGGCGTGGTCGCGTCACTGCCAGTGCCCGCTGCGTTCCTGCCACCCTGGCTGCAGCGGCAGCCAGCTGCAGCAGACGACACCATGATCGGGAGCAGCAGCAGCAGCTTGGCAGATGTTCGGCAAGCGCTGGTGGAGACAATGATGAGCGTGCCCAAGCTCGCCGCTGCAGAGGACAAGGCTCAAGTGGATGGCCTGACGCGGTTGGCGACACAGCTGGCTGCATTCAGCACAGCAAGTCGCCAGCAACAGCAGCTGCTGCAGCAGCAGCAGCCATTGCAGGCAGCCGTCGTTTCCAGCAGTAGCAGCAGTACGCTTGTCGGCAGCACTGTGCCAGGTAGCCGCAGCCAACAGCAGCAGCAGGCGCTGCTGCAACAGCTGCAGCAGACTGCGGTGGTGCTGCAGTGGCTCTTGTCTGAGGTGCAGCTGCTCAGTCCAGAGGCCAGGAGAGAGGCGCTGTCCATTCCCTCAACATCATGGCAAAGCTCGCCAGCCGACTTGCGGCAAGGGCTGTGCGGGCAGTGCTGACTCCGCGGTCACTGCCCCCAGCTGCTGCTGGCAGTGCAGTGCTGGCAGGGTCCGGGCCAGCGGCTTTGGTGGGGTGGCCAGAGGCACTGTAGGGCAGCAGCAGGCTGCGCCCACCACCAGCAGCAGCAGCAGCAGCAGCAGCAGCTGGGTGGATAATAGCAACACTAGCGGCAGCAGCAGC
Organism: Scenedesmus sp. NREL 46B-D3; assembly: GCA_014080715.1. Taxonomy (NCBI): domain Eukaryota; kingdom Viridiplantae; phylum Chlorophyta; class Chlorophyceae; order Sphaeropleales; family Scenedesmaceae; genus Scenedesmus; species Scenedesmus sp. NREL 46B-D3. Next base: position 194,650 of record JACERP010000185.1, read on the forward strand.
AGCAGCTGGGTGGATGACAGTAACACCACCAGCAGCAGCAGCAGTAGCTGGGTGGATGACAGCAACACCACCTCCACCAGCAGCAGCAGCAGCAGCAGCGACGCAGCGGTACCTGTCAAGCCGCAGCAGCAGCAGCAGCAGCAGCAGCAGTACAAGCAGCGGCAGGTTGGGCAAGCCCGTCCAAAGCAGCCAGTACAGCGTGTGCTGACATACACTCCTGAGCAGCAGCAGGAGGAGCAGCAGCGTGTGCTGGGCATGCCCCCGGCACCCGGCAGCCCTGCTGGCGGCACCCCGCCTGCTACAGCTCACAACTCCAATGCTGCTGCAGCTGGTGGCAGGGCCGGCAATGCCGGCAGCGGCAGCAATGGCAACGGCAATGGCAATGGCAATGGCAGTGACAATGGCCAGGTGGCGGCACCAACCAGTGATGGCAGCCAGGCTGTGGCTGCGGGCGTCACACCTTATGTAGCTCCTGCTGGCAACGGCAGGCATCGTAACGGCAGGAGCAGCAGCAGCAGTAGTAGCAGCAGGCCAAACAGGCAGCGGCAGCTGCTGCTGGTTGAGCAGCAGGCTGAGGCTGTTGGTGTGCTGTCGGCTGGGTCTGGTGGGCGTGCTGCTGCTGCTGAGGGGGTGCTGGTGGTGGTGGAGCCTGACGCAGTGCTGGCCCCACCTGATGCACCGGGCTCCTCAAACTGATGCACGCAGCTCGGCTGGCTCCAGCCTGTGGCCACCCACAGTGTGGCATCAAGCCGGTGGTCAAGCGCACGGCACTGCTCATACTGTGTCTAGTAGTACTGCACTTTATTGTCTTGTTGGTGTTGAGGTTGGGACCTGGCAGCTGGCACAGCACTCTGTGCCTGTCGTGGCTGCTGAACAGGTTCATCATCATCATCATATTACCCATTCAAGCCATAGCATCAGCGCCATCGGCCCCGCGCCCCACCGGGGCGGAAAGAGGAGGGAGCACTGCTCCAGAATGTTTGCATGCATTGCGCACATCCCAAGACTTGACAAGAAAAGCAGCAATACACGGTGACACCATCAGACATCTTCCAGAACTGCCCCAAATATCATCAGATACAAAACGCAACACCTTGATTGACGAATCAGCCATGGACAAAACGCTGCGCAACTATTCAGCGCAACCAGGCAGGGATCTGATCTCAGCAAACATATCATCCCTCTGAGCAGAAGTAGCAGGGCAATCAAACATGAAGTGTGACAAAGACTCAACTTCTGCACCACAACAAGGACATCCTGAAGTGGAGTTAGCTCTGCGACCGCCAAACTGACTAGTACGCTCATGTACACACAGACAACCCATACGAACACGCAACAGCAATTCAATACCACGTGGAATTGCCACTGAACGCAAGTACGGCCTAGGCCTCCTGAAACCCATAGCATCAACATGAGAGAGATGCACATGAGCCACATACCGACTCAGAGTGGAGTGTTCCAACGTTTCACATGCAATCCTTTCAGCATGTAGTGTCTTGACCTGCTTGTTGACATGGCTGTTGCACGCACTGGCTCTGCCTTCCGCGGTCACAACATTCACACCATACTTGCACAGCAGGCTCTGCACATACTTGTGCCACGGTGTCACCGCCACAGCACCACTAGGACGCCTCCACTCAGCTGTAAACACTTGATTTGGCAGCCGAACGCCCTGCATACGCTGAATCCTGTAGTAGTACTCCAAAGCCCTCTGATGAAGCCACATATGCAACGGTTTCACACCCCATTTAGCCAAGAGAGCTGAAGAGCATGGGCGCTCCTTGCTACAGCGCATTGCGCATTTGATGATGTCTGTCTGCACTTTGTCAATCAGCTGCAGTTGCCTAGCTGTGGACGGAAACCAAACCTCACTGCCATATTCGACAATGGGACGGACACACGTCAGCAACAGTATGCGTTTAACCTCCACACTGATGCTGCGGCTCTTCCAAATTGGCATGAGCGCACCCTTCACACGTTGCACCTTAGCCAGCATCTTCTCAAAATGTGTGGTCCATGTACAGGTATTGTTGAACCACAGGCCAAGATAGCAGTACTCCGATACAACAGGCACAGGGACATTGTTCCAAACAATGCCGGAGTCGACCAGCTGGCTGGTCTGTCTTGCTGGCAGCACATGCATGACGGCAGACTTCAAGCTGTGGAGCTTGAAGCGCCACTGGCAACTGTAATTGTAAACAGTTGCAGCAACAGCCTGAACTTCAGACAGAGACCCGCAGACAGCAACAAAGTCATCAGCCTGCATGGCTGCCACAACTTGGCCTGCAGGTTCGTCACGAGGGCCCATGAGGGTAACGCCAGGGTGCTTTGCATGCACGTCACGCAGCAAGTCGTCGATAAACAACAGGTACAGTGTGGGCGAAATAACATCACCCTCATGCAGGCCAAGGTCGCAGGTGAACCTATCCGTGGTGCAACCCTCATGAGACACCACACGCTGCGCGCCCTGATACAAGTTGTACAAGACACGGAACATCTTGCCACGCACACCCTTATCCCACAGCTTCTGGAACAAGCCATCAAGCCAGACCGTAGGGAATGCCTTGAAGGTGTCAACAAACAACACATATGACTCCTTCCCCTCAGCTTTCCTGCCATTAAGGACCTCGCTGAGCACGCTTTGATGGTCAGCACAACTGCGCTTGGGGCGGAATCCGTTCTGACTCTCGTGCAGCAGCGGCGCCGCTGCTGCTGTAGCAGCAGTTGCGCGTGGCTGCTGCTGCTGCTGCTGCTGCTGCTGCTGCTGCTGCTGTGCTTGTGTTTGCTGCTGCTGCTCCTGCTGCTCGCCCTCTGCAAACTTGATAAGGCGCTGATTGAGGACGCTGGTGTAGAACTTATAGAGCACGCTGAGCAGGGTGATGCCGCGGTAGTTGCCTGGGTCTGTCAGATCGCCCTTCTTAGGCATGCTGACGACTGTCCCCGGCACCTGATGTACCTGCTCAAGCTGCCACATGAGGCTGCAGTACTGCAGCAGCATGTCTGCAACTGTGTTGCCTCCGTACTTCAAAAGCTCGTTGACAATGCCTTCCTCTGCAGGGTTGCCAGCTTTGCCTGTGCGTAGACGCTGCAAGCATGCAGAAACCTCGGCGGCAGTGATGGGCAAGTCCAGCGGGCAGGGTGGGGCAGCATGAGGTGCGGTTGAGTCATGAAGGTACTGCTGTACATTGGCGGCAACCTGTGTCATGTGCGCTGGGTCGAACTGGGGGTTTGCGGCGGCAAACGCTGCATGGCTACCAACACGCTGATAGTGGCATTTGAATGCATCTGCTTTTTCTGCAGGGGTTGAAGCCGTCTGTCCTGAGGGGTGCTGCATGACACTGTACACGGCCTCGCTGACATGCTTAGGGCACAGGCGACGCACAAGCTGCCACATATCCTTCTCCCCAAGCGTGCTGTCATCATTTAAGCGGTCTCTGTACGCTGCAGTGATTGCATGCTCGCATCGCTGTTTGTGCTGCTTCTCAGCTGCTTTGATAAGCTGTGCAGTAGCCTTGCGCTGCTGATCAAATGCATCCCAGTCTGCAACAAGGCCGGACTCCCTGTACTGTGTAAAGGCCTGCACCCTGGCCTGCACAGCATTTGTCAGCTCCTGTGTCCACCACGGGAAGGACTTGCCAACCCAGACCCTTTTAAACCCAAAACTGGCATTGACCGCCTGACGAAGCGCTCCCAGCAGCTGCGCATGTGCTTGTTGAACTGCAGCATTGGCCGTAAGTTGAGCTGCAGAAACCTGCTGTTGTAGCACGGTAATAGTGGACGTATAAGCAGCGCCCAGCTGTGCCAGGGCCTCCTGGTACGCCTCAAGTTCGGCCGATTGCTCCCCATTGCGCATTTTGAAATCATTCGGCTGTGCATTGAGGCGCAGCTTGACCTGTTTTGCAGGGCGACGTGCCACAGGCCTTTGAATGCAAGCAGACACTGGCAGGTGGTCAGTAGAACCCACTGTGTATGGCCCAACCTTGGCTGTTGGCCTGGCGGCAGCTTGGCACGGCATAGCAATGTCAGCAGACGCAATGATGTAGTCATTGAGGGACCTCCGCGCGGTGCCCTGTGGGACCTGTCACATGTGATGTGCTGGTGGGGAGAGGTGGGTGCTGTGCGGGCATTCAGTGAGTAGAGATTGACGGCATTGAGCAGCGAGAGAAGGAGTTCGCCATTGTTGTTTGTGGTTGTTTCGCCATGCATGCCAATGCGATCTGTGGGGCTTGCACCTTGCCCGACCCTGGCGTTGAAGTCACCCATGATCAACACAGAGCCTCTGCTCGACAGGTATGCGAGGTCCTCCTGCAGCGCTGAGTAAGCAGCCCTCCTCACTGGCGCATGCTTGTTCATATCAGGCATATACACCACTCCAATAAACAGCTTAGGAGCACCATTCTGCCCTGGCATCACTAGCCACAGTGCATCCTCGTATTGCTGATCAGCAAAAGCAAACACTTTCACAGCATTGGCAACAGCGGCATGCACAGCAACCGCAACACCACCACTGGCACACCCATTCTCCCCAAGAGGCCTGGCCTTACTGATGTATGTGTAGCCCGGAATGAGATCGGCAGGCCGCAGCTTCCCTGGCGCCTCCTTGGTTTCCACAAAGCCCATGATGTCGCAGCGCAGATCTTTGAGTAATTGGCAAACTTCCACCAGGCTTTGACCTGCCTTGGGCATGTTGTTCACATTGAGGACGCCGCACACCAATCCACTGCTACCTGGCTGCACCGGTGTCCTGTTGGGGCGGTGGCGGCGATGCTGCAGGGTCCTGCGGCTGGGCCTGGTGTTGTTGGAGCGTTGGCTGTGCCTGCAGCCCTGCTGCTGACCTGTGCTGCGCCGAGCAGGTGCTGCCTGCTCAGTGCCTGCGGCTGCTGTTCCTCGTCCTCGGATGCAGGCACAAGCTCATCCTCCTCATCCTCCGTGTAGCCCTCAGCGGCGTAGTCGTCACCCGGTAATGCGGCCTGAGACAACTCAGCATCAGGCTCGAGCACAGCATACTGGTTAGACAGCACCAGGCCGGCGCTCAGCTGCTCACGCCGGCCCGCTTGAGTGCGGCCTGCATGAGCCCCGCGTGCTGACAGGATGACTGCGCCATTGAAGGTAATACAGCGCGCCAGTGCAGTACACGCTGAAGCTGCTGCTTCAGCATGACCACCATGCATGCTGTCAGCTGGCGCACTGCCGATGACGGCATGGTGAACACGATGGCTGTCTGCCCCGCCCAGAAGGCCCTGCCTGTGAGCAAGTCGCATGGCACATCTCCTCCTGACATCTGTGCAACAGCATTCAGGCCTGCGGCCCGCACCTGGGCGACGGTGGTTGCTGTCCTGCGTGGGCCAAACAGCTTCACCTGGTAACCCCAACTGTTCTCATCCCTGGTTTGACGTCTCTGGGCGCGGCTAGACCCAGTGATTGTTCCGCTGGACGGTGCAGCCTCAATCTCAGTGGGGCCACCAGGTGCTGCAGTGGCGGCAGGAACTTCGGTATCCGCAGCTGCAAGTGGGTTTGTAGGGTTGGTAATACGCGCAGCAATGCGGGTTGGTCGGTTCGCGGGTTGGGGTGTGCCCACGTAGCCACCTGCAGAAGCGGAGGCATACGTGTCAATGCACACCTTGTGCCATGCACCCTGCAGCCACACGTGTGAGCTAACGTCAGGGCAGGCAGGGGCGCTAGATGGGCCCTCGCCAAAGCGAGGATTGGTGACTGGATGGCAGAAGCCATCAATCACCACATATTGCCTGGGCAGGCGAGTCACAGGACCACAGGGGCCAGGAGCTGGCTGCTGGCCTGCAGGGGCCCCTGTGGCCCTGCCGGTCTGCACTGCCAGGCTGCACTCCTGAGACATCCTGTGGTCCTGTGTCATGTTCATAAGTTGCTTGTGAAGCAGGGGCGGCAGGGTAGGCAGCAGGCACACTTTGTGAAGGCAGCAACAAGCGACAGCGGCGCCGACAACTGTTGTTGCAGCAGTAGCAACAGGACACGCCAGGTACAGCATTAGACTCGCCACAGGATCGGCCATAAGGCTGGCGAGACACAGCTCAGACCTGGCCATGAACTGCTGCCGCATTTGCAACCACTGCTGCATGAGCCTACTGCTGCTGTTGCTGCTCTGGCTGCTTCTGCAGAATGGCAGGGATTGAACGCAGGCTGCTGGCACGGTTGCAGATGCATGCATCACGCTCAATGCATTGTCTTCCCACTTGGAGCTCCTGGCGGTACTGGCCCGCCAGACAGTCCATCGGTCTGTTCCCAGTCATGACCGTTGAAGTGGGCGTGCCTTCCCAAGCACGTTCGCATCAATGTAGCCGGTGCCATAGCCTTATGTTCAATGTGCCTTCTGTTGACATCAACGTCCAAGCAGCGTAGCGCTGACCCAACGCGTTCTCAGTGGAGTGCCTGCTGCCCTGTGCCCAAGATCCACCAAACCAGCCCTGCACGCCACCTTACTTCACAAGCATCACGAAAAAAAGGTTAAGGAAGAAGAAGCGCGCCCGCAGGCGCGCTAAAGGCCGAGTAGAATCGAACTGAGAGTTCGAAGTTGAGGGGGCGCTGAGCTCTGGTCACAGCCTGCACCGGCCTAGATCTTCGCAAATAAAAAAGACAACAGGAGGTAAGGCAGCACGCATGGCATGTGCTGTTGATGGTGCTGCTGCGCAGCAGCATGCTGTTGTCTCTGTTTTGGGACCAAATGATGGACCATCAGGTTGGGCCGCGTCCTGTGAGATCTCATTGCCCAATCAACATGAGACGGGCAGGAGCTGGTTTGAGAAAGATCAGCCTGCCAGGCAGGTTACTCGGTGGGTATGCATGTGGCCGTGGGGTGACATGACACCAAGCCTGACAATGGACTCGTTTACACCAGTATGTGCCATGCATGGCTGCCACCATCCCATGTCTGCATTTTTTATACATGTAGGTGTTGAAACGTCATTGACACAGCTTCGATCATTGTCATCGTCATCATCATGATATGATGCACGTCATACAAATCATGCATAACATCGACGCCAGGGCAACGGGGCCAACTCATCAGTGATTGTCAATGATTGACTGTAAGCAAACTTCATGATGTGTTGTGCCCTGCATAGACTTGCTGTCAGCCGCAGCATTGTTCAGCACCGTGCTGTGACGGTTTGCATATGGACCAAGGGTAACTGCAGCACTGCATTCACTGTTCCCAGCTATATGTTCCCAGCATGTCCAGTTGGCCAGGCCGTAAAACACCTGCTGGTGCAGCACCACATGCCTCCTGCAGAGGTTGGCGTTGGCTGGTTGAAACTTACTGATGGTCAGAAAAGCAAACCTGGACTCACCACCCAACATTGAACGGTTGCAGGGGCTGCATGGCAGCAGCAGCTGAATTTGAAGGGCAGCTCCGACTCGAGATCGGCGAGCACCACAATACGCGATCAAAGTTCGCATTTGGCCCGTGATTTGTCACACTCGGGTGGTGCTACTCGCGGGGTCTACTCGTGGGGTACTCGTGGTGAGACAAATATCACCATCTCCACGAGTAGCTATTCCACAGCTTATATGGCGTTAAATAAAAAGTGTCTCGGCAAGCTGAGCAGCACTGGCCGCTCCGTTGCTTCGTGTGTAACTCCAGTCTCACTGCCGACTAGAGCTCTGTTGGCGAGTAGGCAACGCTACTTGTCTCCCCATGGGGTTCTACCTAAGCCTCTGAAACGTGACCAGCGCTGGAGACGCTATAAAAAGGGGCGGAATGAACTTAAGTTCCAACAGCCACAGCAGCGCTCTTGCGTCAAGCAACCTGCCACCTTCGGCAGCACTCCCGCCCCAATAGATTTAAACATGTCCAGGTGCGTTCAGCAGTGTCTATGCGCCGCTGCTTGCTGTTATCAGCTCTCCGCTGTACTGTAATGCAAGTGCATTTTGTAGAGCTGCCAGCACCTTGCTTGCAGACTGCCAGCATGTACCTCAGCCCCATGTAGCACCATCAGGGCCTATCTGCTGTCCCATTGATGCTGAGTTTAATATTTTCAATTTAAATTTGATTGCACTGCTACTGTCTGCTGCTGCTGCTGTTGTTACAGCTAAGGACACCGCCATGAACCGGTTCAAAGGGCTTCCGTAGCTCACCCTGCTTCAAAGGTTGAGGCGTCCTTCGGGGAGTCAGACTCCTCACAGGCCTTGGCCAGGTGCCTGAAAACTGAAAACAAAAAAACACAGCAGATGCAAGTAGTGATGGTAGTGGGGCAACAACTGATCAGTCACCTTATGTACAGCACTACTCAGCAGAACTGCACTGGACTGGAGTACAAGACCAGCGGCAAGCGTGGGGTGTAGGTGGCACCAGCCCACTTCACACTGTGCTTGTCTGCTGAACTACTGCTTGCTTCAGGTAATTTTCTGGGAATGTTAGAGTGCTGGTTCTTCACAGTAGCACT
>JACERP010001850.1:0-14248 GCA_014080715.1 Scenedesmus sp. NREL 46B-D3
CCTGTTTGCTGCTGAGCTGCAGCAAAATGATGACTGGAATCCTGCAGCAGTCACCATATACACATATACACATCGCCTTTTGAATGCAGATATTTTTCAGGGCATGTACTGGACTCTGGTGGTTTCCACGTACTCAACAGTGCATCCAGCAGAGCATCAAAGTGTGTAGAGCCAGCATTGCCTACAGATTGCCAATGCAGGTTTGCGTGAGGGGAGCTGGGTAACTCTGCTTTGATTGTGTAACATCCACACTGTGAAACTGTGATTCTGGCTGGGTTGATTACCGAATTACCGAATTACCAAAGTAGGACCACTGGCCCACCCGCAAAGGAGCCAAACAAGGCTCATGGGGTCCACAAAACTCAAAAAAAGACCATCAACCGAAAGAAGCCGCAACTTCAACAAGCTCAGAGAGCTCAGAACTCAGAAAGGAGCCAAACAAGGCTATGGGGTCCAAAATGTCTGCACAACCGAATGGGGGAAAGGGAGGCAGAGCATGCACACACAAGCAGCCAACATACAGTATAGCCTAGCGGTAAATCCATGCGAAAGGGCACAATATCTGGTAGCAGCATAGGTGGCACGGTGAACCACGCAACAAACCAGGATGGGGGTTGTGGCCCTCCTCTGTGGGGGCAGCATACTCCTCAAACAACAGCACAACCGAGAAACTAATATGGATGTCAGCATGGCTCAGGTGGCATCAAAATGCAACGTTATGCGCAAATTTAAAAGGTCCATAGGCAACCTTGTCTCAAGTGGCAAACTGGTGAAAGCTCAAAGAACTCACAACGCTGACAAACGCAGCACTACAAGCACAAAGGCAAGATGATTGCTGTGACAACGATGCTATGACATCACATAAACGTAACACTCGCCAGGGGCAGCAACAAGCGTCGGCGCACTACTGCAGACAGACTATATGCCTTGATACACATACATGTGCTCAGATCAACCTCAATCCAGACATGTTGCGTAGGTGCACCCATGCAGCTGTACCTGCCCAACAGAACGGCTGCACATGCAGTGTTCAGCAGTCGATCATCACAATCCAGGTCTTCAATCCAAAAAACAGCATGTAAAAGGGATGGCGACCCCGCTACCAGCAGCGTGCATGCGGGTGCAACATGACTTAGCCATATCAAAAAACACGACAATCTTCAAAGAAAGTGCACTGTTGCACTTTTGAAGCCATTGCTTGCCTCGCCGTTGCCCTTGCTGCTGCCGCTGCTACTATTGCTCCCACTGCTGCTGCTGCCGCTGCTAACAGTGCCGCAGGGTGACCCTGCTGCAACTTGCATCAACCAAAACGTGGTCTGGAATCCGCTGAAGTCCGGCTAGCAGGGCAAGCCTGCTGCCATCTCCAATATGTCTGAGTGCAGCTTTTCTTGCCAAGCTGCTGTGGCCACAGCATGGTGGGCTGCGTCCAGCCCGCCAGCCTGTGTAGCTGCACCGCCTGCATTGGGTGCTGATAGATACTCTGAATCCAGATGCGGCGAAAGCAGCGGTGAGGAGCGTTAAACTGCTGCTGCTTGTTACAGTGCATGCAGGTGGTGTGTTTTGTGCTGTTGGGCGCCATTTTTCTTTGCATGCAGTGCTGTGTTCTGTCATATTCGCAATTGCTTCCTTGCTAGGTTACCAAGTTACCAAAGTAGGGCCACTGGCCCACCCACTAAGTTACCCATAGTATGTAAACTTACCATGATGGTAATATATTGCACTGTAGCTGGCAGCTGCTGCTTATAGATTTGATTGGCTCCTTTGGGGGCGGGCCTGTGGCCCTATTCTGGCGTTGGTACCAATACCTGTATCGGTGTTGACGACCAGCCAACTGTAACCGACCACTGGTTAGCAACTGCGAGTGGGTGCACAAACTGTGACAACTCTGGCCTGAAGGCCAACCAGAACTCTCGTTGCACCAACTACCTGCCGCCGCTGAACCTGCTTCAAAAGAGGTTGGCAGGTCACCCTCTTCAAAAGCTCCGACGGGATTTGCATGTCACCAATTATGCTCAAAAGCGCAGGCGGTCATCAATCTGACTTTGTCTTTTGACCACTGACTACTAGTCAAGTAGTACTAGTACTAGTACTTGACAAGACATCTGCATGTTTCCCTGCCTGGTTGCGCTGAAAAGTTGCGCAGCGTTTTGTCCATGGCTGATTCGTCAATCAAGGTGTTGCGTTTTGTATCTGATGATATTTGGGGCAGTTCTGGAAGATGTCGGATGGTGTCACCGTGTATTGCTGCTTTTCTTGTCAAGTCTTGGGATGTGCGCAATGCATGCAAACATTATGGAGCAGTGCTCCCTCCTCTTTCCGCCCCGGTGGGGTGCGGGACCGATGGCGCTGATGCTATGGCTTGAAAGGGTAATATGATGATGATGATGATGATGATGATGATGATGATGATGATGATGATGATGATGATGATGATGATGCATGTTTCAGTTGCAGTTGCCGTGTTGATGCGGCGCAGTATTGAGAAGGCACCAGCAATAATGAGCAGCACCCCAACTTGGTCAGCTCTTGCCTGTTACAGCCAGTACCTGGTCACTGTTGTCGCTTGCAATGCATCTGCACTGCTAGGTGAGCATGCCTCACAGCACTGCGCGCAGCCAGGCACACAGCGGCAGCCCCAGCATATGCTGCAGCAGTGTGTTGCCTGCCTGCCTCACAGAACAACCCCAGTGACAGCTGCTGCAACGCGGCAGGCAGCTGCGCAGCTGCGGCCTCCACAGCATGCGACAGTCCACCACTGTGCTCACGCCCGCCACCCAGCGACACGTCACCAGCACCGCCGAGCGCTGACGCAACCCCAAGAACCTTGGCAGCAAGCAGCCGGCAGCTCGATGTGGCTTGGCTGACCTGCAAACGACGGCACGTGCTGCAGCTTTCTTCAGCTGTCACTTCCTTGGCCTCAGCTGCCGCTTCTGCTGTCGCAACTGCTGTTGGCCCGTGCACTGCTGCTATCCACTCCAGCACACCAGGCCGAGAGCACACACTGCTGCTGGGCTCTGTGCTGCTGTGCAGCATCATTGAGTGCTGCGACACTCCTGCTGTGCATGCTTCACCCGCAGAAGCCGTCCCTGCAAGCCCCTGCAGCTGCCGCTGTTTGCAGTGCTGGGACCGTAGCTGCTGCTCCAGCGGCACAAACCCCGCTTGCCCATCAAGCTGCTGCAGCAGCTGCTGCAGCTGGGCACTCCACTGCCCACTGCTACTGCTGCTGCTGCTGGCCGCAGGTGTTGCAACGCTTGCCTCAGCGAGGTGCGGCTGGTGCCCCTGGTGCAAGCTGCAGGGATGGGTCGACCCAGTGCCCGGCCGCACTGTGATGCTGGCACTGCTTGCAACAGCGGCAGAGGTCGAGGCACCACCATCCAGGCCAGATAATCGCTGCAATGCCAGATCGACCCATGCGTACGCATCGGCTGTAGATGCCTGCTCGCCGTGCTCGTGGTTGTTCAGCACTGCTGCTGCTACCTCTGCTGCTCCTCTGTCATGCACCGCTGCTGCTGGAGCGCTGTTGACATTCAGCAGCTGAAGCTGCTGCACCAAGCCAGCTGTGACCGCCGTCCTGGCTGCCACATGTGCGACCAGTAAGGGGCAAGCCTTGCGCAGCGTCGCATGCTGCTTCGCATGCTGACAAAGCAGCATATGCAGCAGCAAGCTGGCAGCAGTGCACGCTAGCCGCCAAGCTTGCGCTGCTGCTGCTGCTGCTGCTGCTGCAGCCGCCGCTTGGCCTGCAGCAGTAGAGACCGCAGTCCCGCCGTGCGTGCTAGCATCCCCGCGGCCTGACAGCTTGCTTTGACTGGATGCACCAACACCTGCATACTCGATGAGGCAGTGCAAGTAGCCCTGCACTGTGAACCTCGGCTCGACCTCAACACCCACAGACAGGTGCAGCGACCCGCCGGGCGCCGCCTCCTGATGGTGCCTGCCATCGTCGTGCTGCCCTGCAGTGGGCGTGCCAGCAGCGACACAAGGCGCTGCAGCACCTGGAGGCTGCGCGTCTGCTCCGCAGACGGCCTGCAGTCCTGCTGCTGCTGTTGCTGGCGAGCCGCAGCCGTCAGCTCGAGCCTGATGTGGCCAGCCTCTGGGAATGTAAAGGCAACAGCCAGGAGACAGCTGGTGCTGCTGCACACGGTGCGCGTGCTGCTCCTGCTGCTCACTTATCATTCTGTTGCACTGCTGCTGCTGCCACCGGGCCGCCAGAGGCACGTCCACAGGGTCCCTGGGATGGTACGTCAGCGGCAGCTGCTGCTGGGGCTGCTGCGGTGGAGCCAGCAGCCAAGTTTTGCTGCCGGCTAGCTGCAGCACAAACACGCAGTGGTCATCGTAATGCGCCTTCAAAGCCTGGGCACCTGCACGGCAGCGCAGCACAGCGGTGATCGGTACAATGTGGTCACTCCGTGTGTTAGAACCTCACGCTGCCTGCATACGCATCCAGCATGTCCCCTTGAACAGCAATCATTGCTCTGAGAAAAAGAAAGCTTGCCAGCATCCAGCGGTCTAGTATTAGTGTGTCAAAGCCATCGTGGCAGAGTGCACCGGTAGCATGTACCATGAAGAGTGCGGAGACACCCATGCAGAGGAGTGGCGCTGTCGCAGCAGCGCTAGACAAGGAAGCCAACCAAGCTTCACCTCCCACCTGCAGGAGTGTAGTACAGATTGGCACCTGCCGGCAGCCCAAGCTGCTGCTCCAGTGCCCCCACAAGCTCTGCTACAGCCCTGCAACGCTTCGGCATGTCACGAAGCACCAGACTGAACCCTAGATCCTGGCATGCTGCAGCAACAGCAGCAGCATCGACATGGCCGCCGAGTGCTAGGAGCTGCTCTACTGCTTCTGCGCAGCTGGGTTTGCTGCAGGATTCCTTGCCGGCATCTGCCGGGTTGCTGCTGGGAAGGGGAGCAGCAGGATGATGTGACATCTGCGCACCGCTGCTGCTGCTGGGCTGACTGTTTACTTGTGGTGGCTTTGGCTCTGTCGCTACACTGCTGCAGCCCTGACCTGCGCTATGTGGCTGCTGCTGCTGCTGCTGCTGCTGCTGCTGCTGCTGGTCTGGTGGCAGCGCTTGCACAGCGCGTATGGCACGCACGTCGCGTGTGTGCTGCAGCGGCTGAAGCAGCTCGCTTGACTTGTACACTTCCTGCAAGTACTGCAGGAGCAGGCAGCAGTGGCAGCACCCAGATGACATGCGCTTACAGTCGTATACAGTCTCGATAGTGCATTTCGCTGCTGCCACCAGGCATCCTGATAGTGCACGTCTCTCACAACCGCACACTTCCCAACGCAGACAGGGGCGGCCAGCGCTGTGCATTAGGGGCAGCATTGACTGTCAATGCACCATCAGTGGCAAAAACCTGCAGCACGAGGCAGGCACAACATGCAGCAAGAGATGCTGCTGCTGTTGCCGCCTGCTTGACACACCTGCACTGCGTCTGTCTCCTCCACCCCCATCACAGGGCAGTGCAGCCCAGCAGGCAGCAGCTGTCCAAACAGGCGGCCAACAGTCAGCTCCTGGGCTAGCAGCTGCAGCCATGTTGCCCCTGCAGTTGCACTGCCAACGTCCAGTGCATGCTGCTGCTGAGGCAAGCCGTGCGCCCGCTGCTGTGGTTTAGTTGCATTGCCACAAGCAACACAGCCCAGTAACGCTGCCTGCTGCTGGTCTTGAAGCGCCTGCTGCTGCTGCTGCTGCTGCTGCTGCTGGCCTATGTGGCAATGCCAGGCACCAGACTCCCACATGTTGACTAAAAACGGAGAAACCGCGTCAGCATGCCCTAGCAGCACAGCAAGTGCATCTGGAGGGTTGTTTTTGTGTGCAGGAAAGATGCTGACTATCCCACTGCTGCTGCTGCTGCCGCTGCTGCTGGTTGAAGCATGCAGCAGCAACGGCTCCACTGTCGGCTCCATCGCTAGCCTGCAAGTGTTGTCAGCGGCGTCAACACAGCGCAGCGGGATGCGCAGCACTGGTATTATGAGAGAGAGTAGTAACACGTGGGTCCAGTCACCATGTTAAATGGTATGAGCCACCCCGAATGAGCACAGTGTCAAAGCCTGACAGAGAAAAGATGAGCGCACAATACACCAGATTGATTATGCAACCTGGTTGTGCCCATACAACAAGCTTGCGCAGTAGACACGACCTTGCCACATGGCTGTTTTCAGCAGCTGCAGTGAGACCTCAGCACTGCTGCGGAGTACAGACAGCACTGCTGATGATTGCAGACAGCCCTGCAAAAATATGAGGTGCATGGCCGATGCCACAAGGTGGGGCTTTCAAGGAACAACTGTGGTTGGTATATCCCTGCAACGGTGCTCAGCCACGCACGCATGCACACAGTGAAGCGCTGGTGTCACCAGGACACCGCGGCACATGAATCATGTGAAATGATACACTGCGGCACTGCAGCATTGCTGGCTGCAATCATCTGCAGCCGCCGGAGCTTGACCTTGTGCTTCACTGGTCAAGCAAGGCAGCCATCAGCCAACCCACCTGGCCAGAACAGCAGCAGCACTGCGCTGCAGCTCAGGGTCGTAGTTGGAGGGCTGCATACCAGACACCACCTTGCGTGGCAATACACAAGCAGCAGCAGCAGCAGCAGCATCATCAGGAGCAGCAGGAGGGCCCCTACCAAGTGATTTTCAAGCAACGCCAGCACAAGCAATGCAGGCTGCATGCAGATGTGAGGCCTCCTCTGCGTCATGTGCAGGCGCAGCCATCCAGGCAGGACTCGCAGCACAGCACACCTGCACGCACCTGCACAGCAGCCTGGTAGGCTGCGGCAGCATGCTGCCCCAGCGCTTCAAGCCCGGGCCTGGCAGGGGAGTCCAGCAGCAGTGCTGCCAGCACCTGCAATGCCGCTCCTGCAGCAGGATGCTGCTCTGCAGGCAGCCACAAGACCACCACCACCAGCAGCAGCAGCATATATTAGCAGTGGCGTTGGCAGCAGAGCAAGCCGTGATAACACTTGCTGCTGAAATTTTGAGTTTGAAGGCTATTGAAAGCACCAACGCTGGTGACAGTGACTTTGCATATAACTTCACAATTGAAGGCGCAGTAACACTCATATTGGCCTAGCCGTGGTACCAGGGAAACACCGACTCGCCTGCACTGCTGCTGGAAGGGCGCCGCAGCCTCTTTGGTGGCCCTTGCGCTGCGCTCTCGTGTTGCATGTTGCTGCCATCAGCGTTGCCGGTTAGCAGCGGCATGAGGCAGCACAATGCGGAGACAGCCCCTGCATTGATAAGGGCCTGGGGGAACACAGCAGAGCAGTTGTGTTGGTTGACGGAGCATTTCAGGGAGACGGTGCTGCTGTTGAGATTGCTAAACAACAGCTGCTTGAAGCGTGGCAAGTTGCAGTGCAGTGTTTTGACAGGACAGCTGCCTGTTTTGATGGTCAGCTAGGCATGGTCTTCGAACACCACAGACATGCAGCCAATGCAGTGTTGATGGCCAGTGGACAGAGGAACACGTACAGCAGCTATGGCAGTCACCCCCACCTGCTGGCCACTGCTGGAAATGCTGAGAGCTTTGAGCGTCATTAGAGAAGCCTGCAGCAGCTGCTGCTGTTGCCCTGCCTGGCGGCTACTGGCTGAGCAGCTTGTTAAACTCTGGACAACTGCACTGGCCAGGCCAGGGGAGCTGACAGCTGCATTGTGTTGTTCAAAGCTAGCCAGCAAGAGTCCGGTAATGCTCTGCAGCAGCAGCAACAACAGCAACAGCATATGGAGCAGTTTAACCAAGAGCTGCTGTGGCTACCTACCACAGCTGGCATGAAAGTCGCCGTCAAGTACTGCCAGCTCCTGATAAGACAAATTGATACTTACTTTTTGCCTTGCTCACCTCAAGTGCGTCCACCTTTTCACGGTATGTGCCGCTGCCCTGCATATTACAAGGGACAGCAATGCTGTTGTGCTGCATGATGATGGAGTGTGGGTGCCCAGCTTTCCCCCTGCTGCTGCTGCTGCTGCTGCTGCTGCTGCTGCTGCTGCTCAGCAGTGACCCTCACCAGTGCATTTAGCCACCCCGGAAGCCCAGCTGTTTGCATAGTGTCACAGAAGCAGGGATCTACTCTAGTCATCAGCTGACCGCGTTCGTCACCCTTCCGTACAGAGCTTGCATCATAGGCAGGTAGGGGCGTACCATACAAGTTAAAGGCAATGAAAAATAGGGTATGAGTACACAGGCGTACTATGTTCACCAACTTGTGGCGTGGTCCTAAACCTTACACCGCCAGCACTTGAAATAATAACTTGGGCGTCACCGGCACAGTATGCCGGTTGGTCCTCTGAAGTTCAAGGTTTAGCTGGCTTGATATCACTTGCCGCAGACGATTGTGTCTGCATCGAGGCCGGTCTGTTCGTGCTTGTTGTTGCTCTCACAGGATAGGGCTACATGATTGTACGCTTACATACACAACAAGTGTGACTGAGCAATCCGGAAGAAGTTGTGTTTGGAGCTGGCAGCGCTGCATTGAGCAAAGGCGCTGAGCGCAACCTCTGCCTCTTCGCACAAGTGGACAAAGCACGCCGTGCGCCCAAGGCAACGCCTAGCGGTTGCCTTGGAGCGGAGAGGCCAGCTAGTGGCAAAAGCACAGCAGCAGGAGCTAGCCTGCTGGACAGCAGCAGCAACATGGCAGAGACCCCCAGGGCTGCGGCACCAGAGGAGGGGGTCAATGTGAACGTGATTCTGCGCTGCAGGTGCGTGTAACACTGCCCAGATATGCATAAAGCCTTGTGATTTCATCCATTTTCGGGATCTGTCGGCAAACCTGCATGCTGCAGGCTTGTGCATCATGGTTGCTGCACTAGCAACACTGTTGCTCCTGCTGTTGCTGCTGCTCATGCATGCAGGCCCCCAAACACACAGGAGATTGCAGAAAGGGCACCACAGGTCATTGCTTGCAATGACGCACTGCGTGAAGTCACGCTGTACCAGAGCGTGGGCGGCAAGCAGATGAGCAGGACATTCCGCTATGACAAGGTGCGTACATGTGCATCATGCAGCAGCACAAGCTGGACTGCTGCCTGCTTTGTCGCGCTGCCCCCAGCAAGGCCCACATGATTTTCTCGTATTTAGCTGGCCTGGCACTTCTTTACAGCAGTGCTGGCATCCATAAAAGAGGCCTGGTGAACTGTAAGGACACAGCTACAGCGGCCGGCTGGCTGCGGCACTAGTATTAGCAGCCCCAGGAGCAAGGCTGCAGCATTGGTGACCATATCCTTGGCGATGCATGCTGTTGCAGTGTGTGCATCAATGCTGCACCTGCAGCTGGTTGGTGGGAGCCAGCAGCCCTGGCAGTGCAATATTTAGTTCTGCACAGCAGCATGTGTCGACATACACAGGCTGTTTCTGCGCTCTTCCTACTTTACAACCC
Source organism: Scenedesmus sp. NREL 46B-D3 (assembly GCA_014080715.1). Lineage (NCBI taxonomy): Eukaryota > Viridiplantae > Chlorophyta > Chlorophyceae > Sphaeropleales > Scenedesmaceae > Scenedesmus > Scenedesmus sp. NREL 46B-D3. The sequence continues at coordinate 9,376 of JACERP010001850.1, forward strand.
AAATGGTATGGTGTGTGGAGGCGCATAAGGCCTCCTATCGTCACACACGCCCCCTTTCTCAACTCACGCGGGCGGTAAGTATGAACAAACACACAAACCCACCACGCGCAGCTCACTCATCCATTCATACACACTGCATTGGTTGCCCCTGCAGGTCTTTGGCTGTGATTCCAAGCAGGAGCGCGTGTACAAGCAGGCCATTGTCCCCATCGTGCAGGAGGTCCTGGATGGCTTCAACTGCACCATCTTTGCTTATGGCCAGACAGGCACGGGCAAGACCTACACCATGGAGGGTGGCCCACGCAACAGCGTGGACGGCAGCAACCTGTCAGCAGAGGCGGGCGTCATCCCGCGCGCCATTAAGCAGATCTTTGATGCGATTGAATGCAACGAGGTGACGGATTCGTCAGTCAAGGTCAGCTTCATGGAGCTGTACAATGAGGAGCTGACCGATCTGCTGTCGCCTGGGGATGACAAGGACAAGCGGCTGCGGCTGCTGGAGGACCGCAGCGGCGTGGTCGTACAGGGCCTGGAGGAGATGGTTGTCAAAAATGCAGCAGGTGAGAGCGCAGCAGTGGGTATGCAGCGCTGTTGGTTATGTGACGGCGGCACAGGTGCAGGTGTGGTGGGATCGCGCCAAAATGCCAGGATCAGCCGTCTGTCTGCTGGCATGTGTCGCAGCATCAGCGGCACTGCAGCTGCGGCTGTTCACTGTTGTAGTGTGAAGGGAAATAACAGGATTCTGGTTGAAGAAGTCTAGGCACACACGCTGCAGGTCCAGGCGCTGCACGCGCATTGCCTGTATACTGGTTGGCATAGGCCAACTGTGCAATGCTTGGTATAGGGTGTACATATTTTCACCGCTGCTTGCTGTTGCGCTTGTGCAGAGATCTACCAGGTGCTTGACCGTGGCACGTCAAAGCGCCGGACTGCTGAGACGCTGTTGAACAAGCGCAGCAGCCGCAGCCACAGCGTGTTCACCATCACCATCCACATGAAGGAGACCACGCCAGAGGGCGAGGACGTGATCAAGATCGGCAAGCTCAACCTCGTGGACCTGGCAGGCTCCGAGAACATCAGCAGGTGCGTCTGCAGCAATACCAGCAGCTGGGAGCAGTGATTGCAGCTGAAACAAGGGTGGCAGCATTGTCAGCAGCTGTGCAGGCAAGACACGCGGTAAAAGAGCACCAGCTGATGCCAGCACTTCACGTTCCATGCAAGCAGCGACTTGTGTTCCCACTGCCACGCATGGCGCATGACCCGTTGACCATCTGCTTCTGCGCGTTGCTGTGGTGGACAGGTCTGGCGCGAAGGACAGCAGGGCGCGGGAGGCAGGCAACATCAACCAGAGCCTGCTGACACTGGGCAGGGTGATCACAGCGCTGGTGGAGCACTGCGGCCACGTGCCTTACAGGTGTGCACACAGGCGTGGCAGCCGTGGCAGCTGGCACAGCACGAGAGGCAGTCATGGCGGCTTTCAGAGGGTATGGGCTCTGCTGCAGACAGGCGCAGCAGCAGACGCACAACAAGTGACAGTATCTTGAACTGTAGAGAGGATGCAACAGTAAGGCTTATTCCGCAGGTCTGCAGGTTGGGTGCCAGCACATTGTGGCTCCTGCCCAGCCAAGATGCCGTTGCTTCTATGCAATGCTTGTCAATGTGTGTCCTGCAGGGACTCCAAGCTCACGCGGCTGCTGCGTGACTCCCTTGGTGGCAAAACCAAGACCTGCATCATCGCCACCATCGGCCCCAGCGTGCAGTGCGTGGAGGAGACCATCAGCACCCTGGACTATGCCTACAGGGCCAAGAACATCCGCAACAGGCCAGAGGTAGGCCTGGGGGCACAAGCGAGATGCAGCCAGCATGGTTGCGCAGCATGTCAAAAGTTATCAAGCTGTTCTGACTGTGCTGCTTTTGCACATAAGGTGCTAGTCCAATTGCAGGAATGGCAAGGCTGCTGCAGCCAGAGCCACCTGTGAATAGATCTGTGCCTGCTGTGAGGTGGCACAGACTGGACTGTCATCCGCCTGCTTCGTTTCCCGCCTGCTCCTGCCTGCCCTGACCTGGTGGTGTTTGTTGTTGCAGCTGAACCAGCGCATCAGCAAGACCACGATGATCAAAGAGCTCACCACAGAGATTGACCGACTCAAGCTGGACCTGGTGGCCACACGCGAGAAGAACGGCATCTACGTCAGCACAGAGAGGTGGGTGGTGGGATACGGCGGGTGTCAGACACTCACGCACATGTGCCTGTGATGCGTCGCTGCTGCTGCTGCTGCTGCTGCTGCTGCTGCTGCCGCCAGATTTTTTCTACACTCCTTGATTTAACATGACTGTTGACTACGACCACTTGTGGCGCTGATACATATCAGTAGCTCAGTTCGGCTATAGAACTGTAGATCTGCTACTGAGCTGCCAAACATTTCAGGCACAGCTTTTGATGTGCACTGACACTGCGCATGCACGCGCACACACACACACACCACACACACACACACACACACACACACACACACACACACACACACACACACACACTGCGCATGCGGTCGATGGCGTTGAATTGCTCTGTTCTGCAGGTACGAGGCGGGCGAGTTGGAGCGCACACAGCTGCGCGAGCAGTGCTGAAGCACAAGGCGGAGATGGAGGTGCTGGCAGAGGAGCATGCAGCGGAGTTGACCGCCATGACAACGGCACACGAGACAGAGGTTGCGGTGGTGGCGAAGCACAGCGCAGCGCTGGAGCGGAAGCTGCAGGAGGCAAGCAGCCAGCTGGCGCAGGCGCAGGTAAGCATGGTGTGGACAGCTGGGACGCTGGCCTTGCCTGGCTGCCGCGATTGCAGCGCGTGCTCCGCACCCTCCAACCACCAGCACCACCTGCCTGCATGTGTGGTTGCACAGCAGTGCTGCAGTGTTCCTGTGCAGCGTCAGACAACTCCACACGTCTAGTGGCTGGCGAACTCAGCTTACTTCTGTTTTCTGGTGCCTGCGTCTGCTGTGCTCCCCTGTTCTGCTGACACTGCCTCATTGCAGGGCACCATCCAGGAGGGCCGCTTTGTCATCCTGTCGCACCAGCGCGCAGAGCAAGCCATTGCCGCGCACGCCATGCAGCTGACAAATGACTTGACAGAGACAGCAGCAGGCCTGGCAGACGCGTTTGGCCGCCTGCAGGCCTCCCTGCAGCTCACCGAGGGGGACAGGACAGCACTGAAGGGCGTGTGCGACCTGGCCCAGAGCAAGCTTGGCAAGCTGCAGGCTTCGCTCTTGTCTGCTGCACAGGCGCAGGGGCGGCGTCTTGCAGGACATGCAGGCACAGGTACGAGGACATAACCTGCTGCCAAATTATTTTCTTAAGAATTGCAGAGCATTGTTTTTCAACCAATGCCTGATCTACATGAACGGATGTTGGCAAGAGGCTGGACTTGTTTGCACGTCATTCAGTAGCAGCACCGAACACGTACAGCTGCTGCTCTGTTTGTGCTGGGATTGTTGAGGGATGTAAGTGAACGATGCTGACGGTTGCTCTCCTGTATGCAGGTGGCACACTTCCAGCAGCGCAAGCAGCAGGAGCTTGCTGCACTGACCAGCCAGCTGGCAGACCTGCAGCAGCGCATCACAAGCACAGAGGAGCTGTTGGGTCGGGGCCTGCACCAGCAGGCAGACACGGCCCAGATTGTGCTGTCTGCCGCGCAGAGCAGCGAGGCAGCAGCAGTGCAGGAGCTGCGCGGGCGATGCAGTCAGCTGGTGAGGGCATGGCTGCTGCGCTGACCGCTCTAGCCAGCTCGCTGCAGGCCCAGGGTAGCCAGCTGGCTGGCTTTGCGCAGGAGCAGCAGGCAGCTGCACATGCGGCAGCAGGTGCAGCTGCTGCAGGGTTTTGGCAGGGCAAAGGAGGCTGTTGCGGGCATTGGCAGCTCTGTGCGCAGCCTAGGGAGTCTGTCTGAGAGCACCACAGCAGCTGCTGGCGACAGCCTGGCAGCGTTTGCTGCACAGTTTGAGGAGTCCATGGCTGCAAAGCAGGAGCAGCTGCTGGCACAGGTCGGCTCGCTGCTGCAGGCTTTGTGCAAGACCGGCGGCAGGCGGTTGCCGGCATCGTGCAGGGCGTGCGGCAGCAGCTGGGTGAGGGCCAGCAACAGCTGGTGGCAGCTGCTGCAGAAGTGACGGCAAGCTGCGGACGGCTGTGTCACTGCCCTGGAGGTGAGCAGGAAAGGAGGCTGCTGCCCAGCCCGCGGGGAGCGCTTTGGGCTGGCTCTTGATTTCAGCACGCTGCTGCTGCAGTTGATGACCGGTGCTTGAACACCTGGACTTTGTGCTGCTGCCTCCTGAGCTTGCGCCGCTGCATCATTTGGTTGTGGACAGCGTGCTGTTCTCCTATTACATCCTGAGCTGTGAATGATGTATGCATGTGGCTTGTGCTGCCTTCCCTGTTGCTGTGCAGGCCGACTCTGCTGCCTGCCTGCAGCAGTCTCAGTCCCTACAGGGCAGCCTGGAGGGCAACTGCAAGCAGGCCATGCATCAGCTGGCCGGCAGCTGCAGCACTGTGCAAGCCGTGGCACAGCAGCTGGACAGGCACACTGACGATGTTGGCAGCAGGCTGCAGCAGCAGGCCAAGGTGGGTTAAGGCGTGCATATCATTGGCTAGTCTCACATATCAGTAGTATACTCTATTTTACTGCTTCAGCAATCCACACGACTGAACACATGGCTGTGGCTTCCTGCTAGGATCTAGCAGTAAGAGGTGAAATACACAGCTCACTTGTCTGCTGCCTCATTGTGCTTGTTGCTGCAGGCGTTCAGCACCCTGGTCAGCGAAGGCGCTGCAAAGGTAGCCGCACAAAGCCAGGACAGCAGCCAGCAGCTGGCGGCAGCTGTGCAGG
>JACERP010001851.1:0-14226 GCA_014080715.1 Scenedesmus sp. NREL 46B-D3
CAGCACCTGCGTCCTTGAGGAAGCCCGCAGCGCTGAAAGACACGTCTGCACTGCTTGCTTCTTCATGCGCTGTGGGTTTTCCATTCAAACCAGGCCTGTCACCAAGTCAAAATTGGCAGGCATGAAAGGTGCTCTCCAGTATCAACTTGCATGCGACCCTGCTCCTGCCCACACAGGCCTGTGATATGACGCAAGGCAGCAAGCCGGCGTCTCAAAGGCCGCATGATACCCTACCTGAATGGCATACTGTGCGCTGGCCCATGTTTTCTACATTGTCTTTGTAACCCGCTGGTCAGTAGTATGCCATCCTGCTGTCATCAGGGCAACGGGTCTGTGCAGTTTCACAGGTGAAGGCCAGGGCCATGACTGCTGTTGGTCGACTGAGCCAAGATGGCTGATTGCAAGGTGTCATGTTGATAGGAACGGCTAAAAGAAGGATTCTTTGACAAGTTGTGGCGGAAGACGATGAGAAAGCAAGCGGGGAGAAACGCTGATGGTGCAGTACGAGCTGCTGCACCAGCTATCCCTGCAGCGATTAACGGGCTAGGCAACGAGGAGTACAAAACAAAAATAAGTACAAATCACATTGTGAAAGCGTGCACTGCAATGCTCATGACCTGTTGAAGGCTGAGGTGGTTGAGTGCCATCGAGCGTGCTGCAGAATGTGTGATATTGTCATTATACATATAGCAGTAAAGGCTCATGATAGTTGTTAGACGGAGACGGCGAGCACCGGGCACAAGAGAGGCGGGCGCAAGAGAACAGGTGCCAGAACCTAAACACAGGCAGACCCACACAATCAGCACGGAGACTAAGTAATTTGTCGATGCAATTCATACATTTATCATGTAGCTTGATGAGTGAATTATTTGAGTGCAGCGTGACTGCAGTACAGCTGAGCAGTACAGATGCAGTAGGATGCTGGACAGAGGCAGAGCCAGACTAAGCTCTTTAAGGCGGCCATGTTGAACCAGTGCCTGCAACTGCTGCAGCTCATCACATGTAACTGTTTCTCCTTCTTGCTTTTCTGCCTGGCGCTCGAGCACCTCACAAAACAGGGATTACACCAGCCCAGCAGGTCTGTGCAGCTCAGGTCTGCAGCTGTTGCACCGGTCAGGCCTGATGACGGATGGTTGCTGTGTTTACTCAACTGCAGAGCGTTTGCTAGAAGGACTGAGCAACGTATTGCACTTTGCTTGCCATGGATGGTGGGTGGCCACTTGTGAAGAAGAAGAAGCACTCTAACGCAGCAGCAAAAGGCAAGCAAGTGTCACCCTACCCCTGCATGCGAGGCTGCGTATGTAAGCAAAGCTGGCTCCACCCACTGGACTGCGCCGCTGGTTGTACTGATGAACACGTAGCAAGCATCCAAGTCCAGAGTAGTTGCTTTGGGGGCACCAATTCTTCCGCATACAGGAAGCAAAGGCAAGAGGGTTGCCCTGTCTTCAAACTTCCTGCGCAATTACCTGAAGCAAACGCAGAAAGGCAGCGGCAGGGGACTCGTTACTGGGCTGGTGCCCCAGAGAGCCTGATCCTGCCGCCTCGTCTTGTACTCCGGCGAGATGTCACCCAGACCAGAACCCCGGAGCTTCGACACTCAGCATCCTCAATTTTTTTGCAGCAGTGGCCACCTGAACGAAAAACAGAGCAGGCAGCAAAACACGACTACCAGCAGCGGCGGGTGGCAAGCTGCAAAAGCATGCATAGGAACATCAAGTGCAAGTCCCACTGTCACCGTCAGCTGTACGGCACACCTGCATGCATGTACCCCCCACCATCAGAAGGCCCCCCTGTGTATTGTACAGCAGAGCACCGGTGCTGATGCTATGGCTTGAATGGGTAATATGATGATGATGAGAAGGCCCCCGCGTATTGTACAGCAGAGCACCGGTGCCGGGCGGTGATACTATACATACACATCTGGCAGAATTTACAGCACTTGTAGATGTGTACTGCAGACAAGCCTTCCAGCTGCAGCTGCACGTAACCTCCGCATATAACCTCTGACCTAACTTTGCAGAAATGTGGTGTTTTCTCCTGTTGCATGTGGCAGGGGAACTCAGCAGCAGCATGAACAGACAGGCAGACGGACAGTCCGTGACATGTGGCACCTGCTCGTTTCCTGAAGCTGCTACACCTGAGCTCAGTGCACAGACCTCTGCGGCAAAGCGTCAGAAGGTCTGATTGTTTTGTCACCACATTGCTGCATTACTGCAGCAGCCCTGCACCATGGTAATGGGTGCGTGTGGATCACATAATGATCCGTTGTGTGTAGTGCCTGCTGGGCGGTATTTATCATTGGTGGTGTGTCCAATACGTTGTAGGCATGTATCTAACACATGTAGTGCATGTTGTTTGTGCATTTCACTAGCTGCGTCGCTACATGCCCAACAGCTGCAGGCTGGTCACTGCAGACACCAGCAGCTCCAGCCGCCAGTGGCTGCCGCCAGCACAGGCTGTGCTTGCCTGAGGGCAGCAACTGCTGCTGCTGCTGCTGCTGCTGCTGCTGCTCCAGCCCTAATCCCTGCTGAAGCACTTCCAGATGATGCATGCATGAGTCATGTATACTTCAGTCGCTGCTGGTGTTGCTGATGTTTGTACAGCCTCGGCCTCATCAGCTGCTACAGCACCATCAGCCAACGTTGACCGTCACAGACCTGCTACACTACAGTAGATACTATCTAGTAGACCCTAGTTGGAAGATGCACAAAGGGGTCGACAGCCCAGTTGACACGGCAGCCCCTGCTGCCGGCAGGGGCGCCGAGCCTTGGCAGCAAACAGTTGTTGCTGCTGCAGCAGCGCTGCTGATGTTCTGGCGACACAAGAGCAGCTGCGACCGCAGCCAAGGCACCAGCAGATGCTGCTGCTGGCAGCTGGGCAACTCTGGCTGGCTGACGTCAGTGACTGCTGCCGACTCAACTCTAACCTGCTGCTGCAGCAGCAGCTGGTCGCTGCAACTGCAAGGCAACATGATCTGTTCTGGTGACCAAGTTGGTGTAGGGCCTGGGCTGTTACAGCAGACTGCTTTATCATCATCATATTACCCATTCAAGCCATAGCATCAACGCCATCGGCTCCGCGCCCCACCGGGATGGAATTAGGAGGGAGCACTGCTCCAGAATGTTTGCAAGTATAACGCACATTCCAAGCCTTCAGAAGAAAGAAGCAATACACGGTGACACCATCGACATCTTCCAGAACTGCCCCAAATATCATCAGACACAAAACGCAACACGTTGGTTGATGAATCAGACATGGAAAAAACGCTGCGCAACTTCTCAGCGCAACCAGGCAGGGATCTGACCTCAGCAAACATACTATCCCTCTCGGCAGAGGTAGCAGGGCAATCAAACATCAAGTGTGATAATGACTCAACTTCTGCACCACAACAAGGACATGCTGAAATGGATTTAGCTCTGCGACCCCCGTACTATAGCAGACTGCTTCTTGGCTGCTGCACATGCAGTTGCATGGCCATAGCAGCAGCTCCAGCACTAACAGCTGCTGCTGCTGCTGCTACGCTTGCATCTGCAGCAGCTGCAGGCGGGCAGTCCCCACTCATAACCCAGGCACCAAGCAGTTCCTGCGGCTGCACAGCCAGCACGCACGCCTGATCTGTTGCACTCCAGACAAGTGTTCCGCCTTTAGAGCCCAGGCACCAGCAGCTCTAGCTGCCTCGCTTTATCAACAAAGAGCCTCCTCAAGCTCTCAGCCAGCTTGAGCCCAACGTCTTTCTCAGTCAACGGGTCAAACGTGACATACAACTCAACATCCCGGTCAACTATGACACCTGTCACCCAGCGCTCACTGCTGACCCACACAAGCTTGTGTGATCGCGGCACACCCATAGCACCATATGGCAGCATGTACGCTGCGGCAGCGGCAGCAGCAGCAGCGGCACCCGAGCCCATACCTCCTGCTGCTGAAGACGCTGCTGATCCAGCAGCACCTACAATGCTTGCAATGCTGCTGCTGGTGCTGCCTGTACTGCTGGATGCACCGCCAGTTGTACTGCCTGCAGTCACATGCGGTACAAACACACCACTGCCGTACACGCCAGCTGCATTTGTACTGCTGCTGCTACTGCCGTGTGCTGCTGCTGCTGCAGCTGCCGCTTCTAGTACCTGCGCGTGTGCTGCACAAAAGAGCCGGCAGTAGCTGCGCACGAGCTGCTTGCGTTGACTGCGTGCTGCAAAGAGTTCTGCCGGGAAGTTCAGTGTGATGTGCTGCTTGCGCTGCGGAAACCGCAGTACGGCATGCCAAAGCGGCGTACTGCCCACAGGGCCGCCTGCAGGTGCAGCGGTTGGGCGCCGGTGACAGTACAATTGTGTGGCTGTTGCATCAGATATGAAATCAGGCGAAGGCCATCCAGGTAGCAGCAGGCACATGTACAAAGCTGCGCTGAACACAGTGAACAAGCACATGCAGCGCTGGCAGGCACTCAGCTGGGACCCTTCAGCACACGCCATGTGGACATGCAGTGCAGCTCACCTAAAGGGGCAGGCAGCGCCTCCACGCTCAGCCTCCCCCCGCCAGGCAAGCCGGCTGCTGCTGCCTGAGCACGTGCCAGCACACCGCCCCTGCTGCTGCTGCACTGCCAGCTTCACCACCACCACCACCACCAGCAGCAGCAGCAGCAGCGCCAGCTGGCGGTGTCGCTGCCATAGCAGCAACACAGGCCTGCTTTGCTGCTGAGAGCTTGTGGAACGAATCAGCAGAGCCAGACAGCAGCAGCAGGAAGATGCTGCTGGAGCCAGCGTCAAGCTGGTGCGCGTGCCGTTGCTGCTGCGGCTGTGGTGCCTGCTGCTGCTGCTGCTGCTGCTGCTGCTGCTGCTCAGTTGGCTCTATGTTTGAGATGTATGCATGCAGGAATGCGTTGGGCTGGAAGTTGGGCAGGCACACTGGCACAAACGTCTCGCTGTGCCTGCACACAAACGTAGCACCACACAGCAGCATGCCTGCCGGTCAGTGCGCTTGCCTGACACCCGCCGCCAGCGAAATGCCCATTCAGTGCGAGGCAGAAAAGCAGCAGAAGGAGCATGCTGCAGCAGCGATGCGGTGGCCGGCAACATGAAACAGCATCCAAATGCTGAGGTCTGGTGATTAAAGCAGGATCAGGCACTTCCGTCTCTGCAGCTACTGCTGCAAGTGCATGAAGGTCCTACCTCAGCGACGCATTGCTGTTCGCAAAGTTGACCAGCAGCAGCAGGTCAAACACGTTGAGGGGCGGCGGCCCCTTGCCTGTTGCTGCTGCCAGCACACGGCGCCCCACCAGCAGCACGCCATACAGCGCCTCGCCAGACTGCAGCAGCAGCAGCAGCAGCAGCAGCAGCAGCAGCAGCCTGATCAAAGCACCGCACCAACACCTGCATGCCATGCAGCATCTCGCAAGGACGCGGGCACAGCAGAACAATGAGCCAAGACAGCATCAGCAGCATCATCACCACCAGCAGCAGCACTAACAGGAACAGTGCACCACCCAGGCGGCAGCACACCAAGCACGCATCGCCTCTGGAAGATGCAGGCAATGCTAACACATGGTTATGTGGTTGCCAACAGTCCTGGGCCGCACAAATTAGGACATGCGTCAACTCTGTGTTCACCACCGACGCCAACATCACCCCATCAGAAGCAGCACGCAGCATGGTTGCTCACCTTCACCGCGTCAGCAAGTGCTGCTGCTGCTGCCTGCCTGTCTGCTGCGGCTGCTGCTGCCGGCTCCACACTGCCAAACATCCAGCCAGGGCAGTCGCTGTAGGCGCTCGTCAGCGCAGCCAGGCTGGGCTTGGAGCCCGACAGCAGCTGCTGCACGTCATATCCAGCGGAGCGCTGCAGCAGCTTCTCGATGCCTGCAGGAATGGCCAGGCAGCAGCGGCGCACTCTCGTGTCAATTGTGTCACTTGCGATGTTGGGCGCATGGTTGAAGGTGCGGCGTTGCAGAGCTGCAGCGGCTTCAGGGGGCTGCTGCAGTGCTTCCCTGCCGCAGCCGCGGCTGCCAACTCGCAATCAGTGCAGCTGGCTGACCTGTGCCACATGCGGCGGCCGCCACCCAAACAGCACCTCCTAGACTTGTTTCATCCGCTGCAGTGCTGCTGCCGCTAGTATACAGCGCATTTGTGGCACAGCACACCTCAAATGCGCATGCACCCGCTCACCCTCATCAAACAAAGACTCACCGCCAGTGACCACCATGAGAATGGACTGGTACAGCAGCTGCAGCTGCCGCCGCAGTGCTGCTGGTGCTTCGCCCCTGCTGCTGACTGCCACCAGGTACAGCTGGCCGGCCAGCAAGAACACCAGCTGGCAGCTGCCGACACTGATGGACTGGGTATAGACATGCAGTACAGGCAGGGGTGGAACAGGGCAAGGGAAAGCACATCAGGGACAGACAGGAGACCAGCGTAATAGCTTCTGTGCATCGCAGCAACAGTCAACGTTACAAAAGGGGTCGGCTGACAACCGAGATGCAAGCTATTTTCTGAAAGCCATGTGCTGAAACATTTTGCTTGTTGCGCTGTGCGTAATTCTGCCAACGGCTGAGCATCAGCTTGTCGCCACTGCCTATGGCCCAAAACACGTGACGGGATGCGCTGCGGGCTGCTGGCACACCGCGCGCCCGCAAAAATTTTGATTGCATGTGCATGCAGCTGCACACCTGGATTGCATCGCCTTGGTCGGCCACCACCGACACCAGCGCCTGGATCACCGCCATGAAACCTGCAGTGCATCGCAACGTAGTGAACAACACACGCACAGGCAGGGACAGGCAGGCAGCACACCTGCATGAGCCCTGCAGTGCGTATTTAGGCAGTGAGCAGCATGAACACAGGCAGGGACAGGGACCGGGAGGCAGCACCAACATGAGCAGCATCATTTCTTTGAACAGAATGATAAGTCGGTAGCCGCACCTGCCAGCGCCTGCTCGTCCCCATGCCTGCTGAACACAGGCTTGCCCGCAGCAGTCAGCACAAAGATGTGCCTGCGCCTGCGCTGCCATGAGGACCAGCCGTCGTCAGCTGATGCGGCGGCGGCCGTGCCGCCGCCGCCGCCAGCTGCTGCTGCTGCTGCTGCACTGCCGCGAGGGCTGGCCGGGCTGCCCGCGCTACTCCTGCAAAGGTCAATCCATGACAAAATGGCAGAGTGGGCAGGCCAGCGGTGGATGCTGAGGTGCTGTGCAAGCACACCTAGGCCTGTCATTTTCTTGTCAATGTCTCTTTATATTGGGGCTCCAGGCTGTGGCACGGCTGCCAGTACAACAAGCGCCGGCCAACAAGTAAAACATCAGCCAATTTTTTCAAGCACCCATTGCAGGCCGAGGCTGGTCTGCACCAGCAAAGCCGTTTGCAGCAGCTTGGCATGTTCCGGGCTGTTTGGCTTGAGTGCCTGCAGCTTTAATGTGGGCAGAACACTCACCCAAGCCGCGTCAGGTGCAGGTCTGAGCGGGGTGGCGCTGCGTGTGGTGCAGTGCCAGCTGCCGCCGCCGCTGCATGCTGCAGCTGCCAGCTGGCAGTCCGCTCAAGCCCGATTGCAGGGGAACGCGGTGACAGGGGCGAGCGCGGAGGGCTCAAGGCCCTGCGCTGCTGCTGCTGCTGCTGCTGCTGCTGCTGGCCGTGCTGCCACGGGTGTTGCTGCGAGGGGCTGCTGCTTCTGCTGCGGACGCCAGCTGGTTGCTGCTGCTGCTGCTGCTGCTGCTTCTGCTGCGCATCCTGCTGGGCTGGTGCCGCACCGCCGCTGCTGCTGCTGGCTTCAGCACCAGCAGCGTTTGCAGCCACAGACACGCCTGCTGCACCTGGGTTTGGCCTTGCTGTTGCTGAGCTGGATGCTGCTGCACATGCTGCTGCTTCTTGGTACTCTGCATAACCAGCCTCACTCTCGCCATCACTCTCACTGTCACTCACGGAAGTGTAACTGGCATCCTCACCAGCCCGTCCTGCAGCAACCTGTGACAGAGTATTCAGCCCACTGCTCTGCGGCAGAACTTGCTGCTGTCGAAGGCTTGCAGCCTGAGGTGCTGTGGCTTCAGGTGCTGCTGCTTCATCTGCTGCGGGGGCCAGTTGAGGCGGATGCACATCATCTGCGGGCGTTGTGTCGGCCGATGCATATGCTGCTGTGTCGTGTCGTCCATCACCAGCTGCCTGCGGTTGTGAGTGCTGTTCTGCTACTGCACCTCCTCGCCTGGCAGGTTTGCTGTTGCTGCTGGTCAGTGCTGCAGCAGCATCTTCATGACCTGCTCTGCTGTGCACACTTGCTGCCACGCTGCTGTCACCAAGTGTCAAAGCACCAAGCTCTGCTGCAGGCGACATGTCCAGGTTGCCAGATGATGCTCTGCTGCCTGTCAGCGGAGTGTGAAACCCCTCCTCGTCGTCGTCCAGCTCGCCGAACACAAGGGGCTCAACCTTGATTGCTGCCTCTTCTGCTGCTGGGCTTGCACTGCTAGTGCCTGCAGCAGGGTTCTCTCCATCCGCATTTTGCCGCTCCACTAGCTTTGGCTCGACAGGACCAGAATGATCAGCCGCAGGAGGTCGATTCATGGCATAACAGTCGCGATCGCTGTCGTTGAAGCTCACCGCATCAACGAGGGTTTTTTTGCTGCCCGTCCACTCCTGCAGAATGTCAAGACCTGTGGAAGCATTGCAATGTACGGTGTAAAGTGCTTGAAAGTTCTTAGTACGTCCATCCTAGTAACAGGCAAACCCTTGTCTGACAGAACACTGCTGCTTTGAACGGGTGTACTTGAACATGTACGCTCACTAAAGCTTCTGCGCTTTCAGGGTTTATGATGCAGCAGAACATTCCTGATCTGTTTGATGCGTCATGAGCCACCATGCTGCAGGATCTTTCAAGGTGTGTGCCATCACACCACGCACACTGCAGTAATGCTACACAGCTGTTAGTGTCACCAACCTCTCCTGTGCGTGCTTGCAGGGGTTCTCAAAGCCGGCTCCAACATCTCAGGCGGCAGACTTCTTTGGCCATGGTCTTTCATTCGAGTCAGTGCCAGCTGCTGCCAGCAGGTGAGCGCACGCGCTGCTGCTGATGCTGCTGCATGCAAGTGACCATGAACTGGTTCATTTACTGCGTGCTGCTGGTATTGCTCCATTACAATGATCGAACCGGCACTGACGCAACATCAACAGGCATGTGACTGTCTGCCCTGCAGTGAGGTTGGACAGCTGAGGTCTGAGAACGAGCAGCTGAGGCAGCAGTTGCAGCACCAGCAGGAGCTGCTGCTCATATGGCAGCAGCAGCCCTGCACACTGTGCCAGCTGCACAGCAGGCACGCAAGCAGCAGCAGCACAAGCGTGGGCAGCGCCAGCAGCAAGGGCAGGCCATCATTCACCAGAAACATCAGCAACAGCAGCGGCAACAGGAGCACAGCACAGCCAAAGCAACAGGACAGCGGTGCTTGCAGGAACAGCAGCGGCAGTGAGGCTGCTGATGCTGCGGGCTGCTGCCGGGCTGTTCAGTGCAGGTTGGACCGGGCACTGCGGCAGCAGCAGGTGCAGGTGGCACAGATGCAGAAGCAAGTGTTGGTGTTGCAGGTGCGCCCGAAGGCAGCAGCTGCGTGCACTGTGACACTGCCTGTGCTCTACCGTCTGCCACTTTCTTGGTGTAATTGGCCCTGGACTGGTTGCATGCACCCTAGCTGCAGGATCAGCAGGCTGCAATCAACTGGCAGTGCACGTGGGCAGCCCTGGCAAGGAGATTGTCAAGTTATGTTTGTGCATCAATGTTGTGACCCTGGAGGCTCTACTTCATGGGGCAGTTTGCTGTGCATGCCGCTGACACCCCTCAGGCGGTTGTATGTGGTGTGGCCTGCCGAAGCCGAACTAGGCGCCACGGCTATTGTTGTGAATTGATGCAGGCTGAGCTGTCCAGCCGTGAACTGCTGGTGCTGGAGGCCGACACAGTGCTGGCAGAAGCAGCACGCCGCCTTGCAGGGCTGGCAGCGCTGGCTGCAGCAGCACCAGCACTCGGCAGCGGCAGCAGCAGCAGCACAGGCGCCAGGCCACCTCAGCGCCAGTCCGTCGCAGCCGCAAGCAGCAGCAGCAGGCGATTAACACCTGGAGCTGGCGGCCCGCCTGGCGCTACTTCCAGCATGCTGAGCATCAGCAGTGGTGGAGGTGGTTCCTCTGCTGCTGGTGTCGTTGCAGTGGCGGACCGAGTCGTTGAGCAGGCACATGGCGTGGCCGCTTGGTGCAGGACTGCAGCAAGCCGCATCAGCAGGTGACACCACGTCTTGTGTGCCTCAATGTTGTGAGTGTCGTGTTTGCTGCATATACGGGCGGGTGGGGCGGTGAGGCAGGCGATGGCACCGCAGGAGCTGCCTGCAGCGGTGAAGGCTGGTTGTCGCGCTGATCTTGAGAGGCACAGTCAACGTAAGATGAAGGCAAGATGAGCTCACATTCCAATGCATTGTGGCCATGTTGATCCTCGCTGAGCCCCTCAGAGGCATGCATGCCTATGCAGCAGCTGGTTCATGCGCTGCTGTGTTCCTTCCTGCACACGCACAGCTCGCGCACCAGGACTGGTGGACTCCCACTTCTCGGTTTGGCCTGGATGCCTCTCAGCATGCGGTGTCAGCCGCGCTCGGCTCCCCACGCACCTACTGCCGCTCCACTAAACTCCTTCAAATAAGCCTAAATTCAAACTGCCGCTTCATTATGAATCCAACTGCCACTCCATTGCATGCCTTCAGGGTCAGGCTGCCTCAGCGGCGCAGTGCCGTGCGCCAGGAGGCCAGCTGCTGTGGGAGGGCCTCAGCAGCAGTAGCAGCGCAGCAGGCGGCAGCGGCGCTGGGACTCGGCTGCTGGTGATGCTGTTGAAGGGGTGGCCTCATGCTTGCAGCAGCTGCAGCTGCAGTACGTTCCTGCAGGTGGGTTTCACACATTGATGGACCCGCAGCTGCTCGTTTCATAGTCTGAAATTGACCATGTCTGCTTGTAACTAGTCACCACTAGCGTAGTAGTGAGATGCTGTGCTTGTAGGGACCCTTGCCGCATGGTGACATGCTTCATTGCATGCGATCTTAAGCTGACTACTCTTTCAGCTCCAAGGCCGACTACTCCTGGGTTTGCAAAGCGGACAGTCTGCAGATGCAGTCGCTGCATCTGCCATTCAGCAGCCATCAACCTGCTGTCCTGCCGCAGGAGGCAACAAGTACCTGGCAAAGCACGCCAGCCTGCCCATCATCCATCTGGCACAAGGCCAAGGCTTGAAACTCGTCCACCTTCCAGCCTTGCAGTCCCTCATGCAGCTGCTCGGCGGCTTGGCGCTGCCTCTCGCTGACCTGGCAGTACAGTTACGCAGCATTGTACTGCCTGTCCTGCCTTGGTTAGGCAGTACAGCTGGCTCGGTAGGGCAGGTCCTGCCTGCTGCATGTGCTGACCTGGCACATGCAGCAGCAGCTGCAGCAGCTGAGATAGTGGAGCTATGCAGTGTGCTGCCTGCTGTGCCGGGGTGCTTGTCTGCTGCAGCCGTGGCAATTGCAGGCAAGGCCAGGGCTGCACGTGCGGTAGCTGCAGAACAGGCCTGGCAATGGGGCAGCAGCGGCGCTGTGACAGCCACAGAAGCAGCAGAGACAGGAGAGCCGGCAGCTGCTGTCAGCAAAACGGGCAGCACTGCAGGGCTGCGCCCAGCATCTGCCTCTAGGAGGCGGGACAAGCAGGAGGCATGCCTGGAGCTCGACCCAGAGATCAGCAGCTGCTAGATGGCCTGGCAGCGCTGCTGGTCCCTGCAATAGCAGCAGCATGGCAGCAACTTGAGGACCAGGGACCGGCGCGCAGCAGAAGCAACGGTGGGGGTAGCGCTGGGTTGGTGTCTGGTGCAGCGCCAGCCCGCAGCGCCAAGGCCCGGCAACGTCAATGCCCCAGCAGCAGCAGCAGCAGCAGCAGGCAGCAGCAGCAGCAGGGTGAAGCGCTGCTACAGCAGTTGACGCAGCGCTTGCGGGTGTTATGGTTCAGGCGCCTGCGGCTTGATCGGCAGCTAGGCTTTGTTGCTCGCTGCAGCGCAGAACAGACCAAGCTGGTGTCCATGCCTGGTGCAGCGGGTTGCAGCAGCAGCAGGCAAAGCAGCAGACGATTTTGAGTCAGCAGGCGAGCTGCAGCACCGCCGTGACGAGACGCAGCAGCTAGCCCGGCAGCTGCTGCAGTGCGCTGCCCGCTTGCTGGAGCAGCAGGGAGGCTCAGGTTCGGCATTGCGGGCATTGGCAGTTGTGCTGCAGCAGCATCGGGACACAGTAGAAGAACTTACCCCAGGTAAGATGAGGCCTCTCAGTAAACCAGTTGATGGCAGCTTGCCGATTCAGGTAGTATTACATAGCACTGGCGTGTGTGACGCTGGCGGCGGTTTGTGGTCAGGCTCTGCATGGCTGAAACACAAGGCAGCCGCGTTCAATGCTGTCGCAGGTCGGTCACCTACATTTGCCCCCGGTTGTGCTGGGACTGTGATCATAGGATGCTGCACAATGGTGGCCTTATATCAAGGTCTTGGTGAAGCCAAGGGATGCAGTAGCTAATCTTGCCATAGGTTGACTAAGGGTAAATAGGGCATCTCACCGTTGTCCTGCAAGGCTTACCGTGCAGAATGCGAGCTGTGCAGCCGTTTATTTTTACTCTGAGAGTTCTTGGCGTTGCAAAGGCTGCATATGAACACTGCATGCTTGCATTTCTCAACCGTAACACTGCGTGCTGATCCTCCAATGCATGCACTGCTGCTGCCGCCTGGCTGTGCAGCTGTTGCAGGAATCAGTGCCAACGCAGTAAAAAGTGCAGTGCTGGCTGCTGTTGCTGGGGCGTTTGAAGATTTCCGCTGCGAGCTGCAGGCTGCACAGCAATCATGCAATGCAGGAGTTGCAGGCGCCTCTGCAGCTGCAGACTTGACAGCATGTGGTCATTAGTACATTGCAGTACTGTGCGTCCAGCGCCATGTGCAGTGGCTGTGCAGACCTTGCGTTGGGGTGGGCTGTGGGCACTGGGGTTGCTTTGCGAGCAGTGGTGTGAACTTTCACATTGTGGTGAGCTGAACCTGAGCGGTTGGCATGACAGTCAGTTATGCCAGCAAGGACGGTGGTGTGCATGCGCAAGAAAGCAGGTGCCCAGCAAGGTTTTGCACATGCATAGGGTGGATTTGGATGTTAAGCAAGTCTGTTCTTCAATAGCATGATGTGAGCAGCAACCTACGAGATGCCTCCTCGGCAGCAGCAGCAACAAAGGCGTGGCGCACTGCTCGCCACAGCCGCTTGGATACATTCTATAACAATAGCACCGCTTGTTAACTTCTGGCTTTGGACTGTTCTTGGTTCAATCGAGGAGAGCACCACTAGCTTGATACGAGAGGCCTTGGCTTTGACGCAACGCTCCATAAACGGCTTCTCAGCATGGACTCTGTCTGGTGAGCTATGATCGCAGCTGCCGCACAGCTTAACCCCATGTGTCCCGTACCTCTGCTGTCAGCAGTGCGTCCAGAGCACCGTGCGTCATCGTCCTGCCAGTTTGATGCGCAATGTTTCATGCATGCTGTTTTCTTCTACAGTGTTCAACAGGATTACAAACGCCAACTCAGGGGTCGCTGGGAGGAGACGTGGGCAGCTTACAGTTGGTGGAGGGAGCAGGCTCCTCCCAGCAAACAAGGCACGCTCAATGCTGTGCTGGCACGCAGATATGGCGAGAGTCAAGGTTTGTGTACTGAACAGTGAGGATGATTCTGGACATGCGCCCATCACACTGTGCTGGCATTGATGGTAGCAGCATGTGTGAGCTGCACATGTGTACAGTGTCGCTCAGCTATGCCTGGAGGCCTCTGCTGGCTTGCCATGGCGGCCACCACGGTGCTCGACTTCAGCATTTGGACTTTGTAGAACTGATACATGCACTATGCGCATGCACTGTACTGCTGAGGGTTGATGCCTGTACTGCAGCACCAGCTGTCAGCATGAACCATACAAACAGCTGCCACGTGCTGTCAACAAGCGTGTACGACCGGCGTTTCCTCAATACAAAATCGTTTGAATTTGGTCCCCTGCAGATGAGCCCAGCACCCTGCAGCCCACGGCATCAGCTCCTGCAGGCCTGCCCCACTCCAGGCTCAGCAGCAGCGGCATATGCGCAGGAGGAGCACCTGCAACTGGGCAGCACCCAGCAGGAGCAGCAGCAGGTGCAGGTGTTCCTGCAAGCATGTGCAGCAGTGTGAGGCGGAAGGCAGCTAGTGATACTGGCGCTCCCATTG